>JAFEMH010007950.1:0-69918 GCA_022495995.1 Adenophora triphylla var. japonica | reverse complement strand
TAACGATGGGTTGCCATTTTCCGAAAGATTCGTATTTTTCTCTTTTTTGAAAATCAATCGAAAAACACGGAGTCGCCACACCATTTTTGTTTTAAGGGTCAAAACTTTGAAAAATGCCCGAGATTAGAGATTTGGGTTCGGAGGTCACGTTACACGCCGGGAAGAACGTTAGTATTCACCCGGAATGCCTCGTAAAAATGAGTCTTCCAAGCTTAAAAACCATTTGTGTGTGTGTGTGTGTGTGTGTTCCTTTGGCCAAAATAAGTTCAAACTGAGAAAACTAAAAATTGGGAACTCTTTATAAGACATTAAACAAGTCCCATGATTTATGGTATGATTTTTGAGTTGAGTTTTGGTACTCAAAAGATTTCTTGAACTTGGAAACCAATTCTGCCAGAATGAAAAAGGCAGTGGACACTTGATTTTAAAACGGATTTAAGAGCTTTAAAACTTCAAAATCTGGGGAAAGTCCGAGAATGAAAGTTGTTCAAAACACCTTAAATAAGGTTTATGTAAAATAAATTTTCCATTTGGAGATAATTTGGTGGACCAAAACCTTCTGGAAATCTCAGATATGAAATCTGGATTTCCAGAGACTGATGAACTGACCTTTAAAAAATAATTTGAAAAAGGGAGTTTTACTCACGCAAAAAATAAAGTAAAAATATGTCTGGAAAGCTCTGGATGTTGGCTACAAAAAGTATTTTGTAGTCAACACCAAATTCCAAGTTCTTCTGTGTCCAAAAAATTAGACCATGGACAGAGGTCTTAGAGAAATGCTACTGAACAGCAACTTTCTCTTGAAAAAAAAAACATGATTTAAAAGGGGGTTTTGCATCCATGCTTGTCCCCATTTCCTTAGGCTTTGATTAGTAGTCACTAGAAATTTTAGTGGTGATCTACTAGATCAATCCATCCTTAGGGTACATTAGGACTTAAGCATTTCATTTGCTTGGGAAGGGGAATTTTATCCTTTGAAAATGAGATTTTATGTATGAAAATGGTTTTTAGGGTTTTGAAAATATGTTTGTAAGAAGTGAAAATTTTTTTGAAAGAAATGTTGATCCTTGTAGAGGATCATCCATGGAGATGAACTTCCATGGTGATCCTCTTGGATCTAGGGCAAGAAATGAACAAGTTACATCTTCAAAGTATGAGATGCATGCATGGATGAGAGATTTAGGGTAGGGAGAAGGAGGTTATACCTATCTTCTTTTTTTTGTGTTTGAAGCTTTGAGTTTTGAGAGTGATTTAGTGAGGTTTGGGAAAATGATTGAGAAAAAGGTGACAATTCAAGGGAATTCTCACTGTTTTCTACAAGATTTTCGCCAAGGTGCTTGCTGTGAGTTGTTGTTCCTTTTTTCTTTTACGAGGCCGAAGGGCTCAATTTATAGCCCTACGAAAATTACAAAGTCATCCGCGCGGATCGGTATAGCGGCGTGCCTTTGTTCATTAATTGCATTTGCGAGGCTTTGGACACAAGGAATATTTTCAAAATATTCAAAGCTGGTTCTTTGTTTTTCAGCTTGCCAATTCGGGTTTTTTACAATTCTTTTGCTTTTTAAGATTCTTTTCTTGGTTTAACCTTAAATAGCAATCCCTACTTTACCCTTGCTTTGTTAGAAAAGTTAGGAATTGTTAGAAATGTTAGGAATGTTAAGACTTTCGTTAATTTTCTAACGAAAATACTAACAACTCAAATTGGAGCACTTACAGTAGCCCCTCGGCGACGGTGCTTTCGAAGGAAGCGGGGTCGTCGATAAGAGTAAGGCTCCATATTTGACAAGATGGAAAGGGATGACCAAAGTGGTCGAGTGGCTGAACCTAGTGGTAGGCTACCTACGTATCCCGAATGAGAATCAAGCCGGCCGTAGTTCGGGTCTTTCGATGTTGACCCTAGAGTGGCTATTTTGAGGCATCAACCTAGTGAGCGAGTTCGACAGTCGATTCTTTGAAAGAAACTTCTGTGGGGATGACCATTTTGGTCGGTGGCTGAAATTGTATATCCGCTCTCTGGGGATAGGAATGACCATTTTGGTGCGATCATTTGAAATTGTATATCCGCTCTGGGGATAGAATGACCATTTTCGGTGCGATGTGAAATTGTATATCCGCTTCTGGCAGGGATAGAATGACCATTTTGGTCGACCGGCTGAGTGTATATCCGCTCTGGCTGGGGATGGGAATGACCATTTTGATCGCATGGTGAACCTAATGATAGGCTACCTACGTATCCTTAAGAGGAATCAAGTCCGATCGTAGTTCGGGTCTTTGACCACTGGGAGTGACTATTTTGAGGCGTCACACGGAGATGATGGCGTTTTAGGTGCCTCGAACCTTGAAGATGATGGCGTTTTAGGTGCCTCGAACCTTGAAGATGATGGCGTTTTAGGTGCCTCGAACCTTGAAGATGATGGCATTTTAGGTGCCTCGATCCTTGAAGATGATGGCATTTTAGGTGCCTCAGACCTTGAAGATGATGGCATTTTAGGTGCCTCGAACCTTGAAGATGATGGCATTTTAGGTGCCTCGATTGAGATGATACGACCATTTTAGGTGCCTCGAACCTTGAAGATGATGGCGTTTTAGGTGCCTCGAACCTTGAAGATGATGGCGAGTGCAGGAGTACGTAAATATGCAGTAAAGCATTACCTATGTCCATGACGTTATTCTCTTATTTATAGTGGGAGTAGTGATATTAGGGTTTCAGGCCTTGATGATGGCGTTTTAGGTGCCTCGAACCTTGAAGATGGCGTTTTAGGTGCCTTGAACGATGGCAACATTGAAGATGATGGCGTTTTAGGTGCCTCAAACCTTGAAGATGATGGCGTTTTAGGTGCCTCGAACCTTGAAGATGATGGCGTTTTAGGTGCCTCGGACCTTTTGGAATTTGAAATGATTTCCCTTGATGGTTTGGAAGAGATGGTCCTTTGGTGGACTTCATTTGAAGGGATAAGTTTGCGTCTGCTTCTTAGAAGGAGAGGATGGCCGTCTTTGGTCGAGTGGGTGGACCTATGGTAGGCTACCTACGTATCGATTGGAATCAAGCCCTTACGTAGTTCGAAAAGGCTGTGGAATGAGGATTCCTTAACTTTTTGAGGAAAATGGGCTTACGTTTCGAGGGTGAAATTGATGAAAGAAACGGGATTTCGTTATCTTTCTCGGAGAAATCGAACTTACGTTTTATTGCCGTTGATGATATTGATGAAAGAAACGGGATTCCGTTTTCTTTCTCGGAGAAATCGGACTTACGTTTTACTGCCGTTGATGATATTGATGAAAGAAACGGAATTCCGTTATCTTTCTCGGAGAAATCGGACTTACGTTTTACTGCCGTTGATGATATTGATGAAAGAAACGGGATTCCGTTATCTTTTTCGGAGAAAACGGACTTACGTTTTATTGCCGTTGATGATATTGATGAAAGAAACGGGATTCCGTTATCTTTCTCGGAGAAATCGGACTTACGTTTTACTGCCGTTGATGAAATTGATGAAAGAAACGGAATTCCGTTATCTTTATCGGAGAAATAGGACTTACATTTCTTGCCGTTGATGATATTGATGAAAGAAACGGGATTCCGTTATCTTTCTCGGAGAAATCGGACTTACGTTTTACTGCCGTTGATGAAATTGATGAAAGAAACGGAATTCCGTTATCTTTATCGGAGAAATAGGACTTACATTTTACTGCCGTTGATGATATTGATGAAAGAAACGGGGTTCCGTTATCTTTCTCGGAGAAATCGGACTTACGTTTTGCTTAGTGAAGCTCTTTTGAAGAGGGGTTAACTTTGGTTAACTTTGGTTAACTCTGTTAAGTTGAGGACTAAAGCTGCGAGTCTGAAATTTTAAAGGGCAAAATAGTCTTTTTGACCCTTCAAACCTATCCGCGCGGGCGGAATGTAATACGGACGGGTTTTAAATAAAGGCGTGGCCTTTTTGGTTCCCTCTTCCCAATTTTCGGTTCCACGAGAGAGACGAGAGAGAGTACGAAATCCGCCATTGTTGACTAGAAGCTTCGAAATCTTCCGATTTTCTTTGATTTTCGAGCAACGGAACACGCGGGAGTTGCCATTCAAGGTCAAGGACGCGGCCCGGTCGCGGAGAGGCGATTAGAGCTCGTTCGAATGAGAAGGCATTACTCTCTTTCGCAATCGATTGCGGAGGAGCCATACCCCGATGCGTGGCAACATTGGGCCTCTGATCCGAGTCTCCGTACGGTATACTTCGAATCTCTCCATTTTCTTTGTTGATTTTGGCTTGAAATTGATTTTTGTGATTTTTTTTTTAATATCCGAAAATTGGATGTTCTTGGCTTTGGATTTTGTCTTTGATGATTTGCATGTTGTAATGAGTATATGGGTAACCCAAATGTGCACTTTGTTTGAAAAAAGAATGGGCATTTTGCCATTTTTTAAAAAAAAAAAAACTCGAAAATTTGAAATTCGAAAATTGTGTTCTTGGATGTTTGAAATTGGACTTTGCATGTTGTAATGAGTATATGGGTAACCCAAATGTGCATTTTGTTTGGAAAAAAGAATGGACGTTTTGCCATTTTTTTTTTGAAATATGAGATGATGAAAATTTGCCCGAATCCGGGACGGACTTTTTGTCGCATGTAGGATTCTTGCAATGAGATGATGCTTCCATGAATGACATGAATGTATGCATGTGTGCTTTTTGTAGAAAATATGATTTTTTGTGAAAATGGGATGGATTTTTTGTTCCCTTGATTGGATGAATGAATTGTAGAAAATTGCTTATGTATGCTATTTCATGAAAAATGGGACGGAGTTTTTACTTCCGTTGACTAAATGTCATTGACATGTTTTTTTTTTATATGCATGATGAATGAATGGTTCTTTGAAGAATCTTTTCTTTTGTGAGAAAAATGGGGCTGAGTCCATTGTATGCCGTTATGCTGCCGAATTTTCTTTAGAACTTTGTGATGCATGTGTATGCTTTCTCTTTTTTTTGCAAATGCAATTTTTTTTTTTTTGACATCTTTTTTTCAATTGCAGGGTGGAGATCGTTTTGTGACGGAGCGGTGAATAAGGCGAAGACTCGAGGGTCGGTGGAGGCCGTGGTTGACTGTGGGATCGGCTTCCGGTCTGGGCGAGGAGTTTTGATGAGTCAGAGACGGATCGTCATTGGGAGGCCAGGTTGTATGAGTTCATTGAGTGCACGAGGGGTTGGTTAAGTTCCCAGTAAGGGCCTGATCTTTGCTTTGGCGCAGCACTGGTGGGACGTGACCCACACATTCCATTTTTTCTGGGGTGAGGCCACGGTCACACCTTCCGACTACGCTGCGATCACGGGCCTGTCCTTTAAAGGACGGAGCATTGAGTGGAGGGATGGCTACAGTGACCTGGAGCTGCAGGATCTTCTGGGCTTTACCCCCATTCCCAAAAAGGGGATGGGTATGGAGTATGCTGTGGTCCACGGGAAGATCGTGGAGAGCATCGAGAGTTACGAGGCTGGTGATGAGAGAGTGGCTGCGGTGCAGATTGCTAGGGCCTTTTTGTGGTTCGCTTTTTCGAGCACACTTTTTGGACACGCCGAGGGGACGGCGGTGTTTGCTTTGCTGAGGACATTGGAGGATGTGGAGATGGCTGGGGAGGTGTCTTGGGGAGAGGCAGGGCTGGCAGAGCTATATTTTGCTACGGATCGGTATAGCGGAAGAGGCTGTCAGCTCTCTGACATGCTTCGAGTTTCCTCTGGAGGTATAAGCTTCTGCTTTTTCTTTTCCTTAAGCACGCATTTCTTTCCGTACTTAATTGATGGGATCTTTCCCTTTTGCAGGTATGGGCTCTGGAGTTCTTTCATGTCACGATGTGGCGGCAGCCGGCGGAGCACATCGGGGCATATCCGGCCATGCTCTCCTGGAGCAAGCATGCTCGGGAGAAGATAGGTTCCAGGGGGCGCACGACCCTTAGATACAGGGATTGCCTGCCTTTGACGAGGGCTGAGACGGATGAGGGGATGATTTTCTACCCACAGGGCCGCTTCGACGTGGAAGCGGTGAAGGGTGCCGAGAGATGGACCGTGCGGCGGAGGATTTTGAGAGGTTTGACTGCGATGTGTATTATGCGGGGAGAGAGTGACGCGCCGGCATGGCGAGGGTGCGCCTCGATGGCACCGGTGGAGCCTCCGCCGACATGATGCATCAGTGAGAGATCAGAGACCTGGGGTGACTATCGAGGTGGCCAGCACTTTTCGATGTTTGTGGCGATTGAGGAGTATTCGAGATTTATCCTGAGGAGGCTGAGGATGCCCCAGGTTCTTGAGAGAGAGGGGGAGGGGATTGTGCGGTACCCCCGGATGGACTTTTCATATGTCCAGGATGGGGTCAGATTGAGGGTGCAGATCCCTCAACCTGAGCGGCTTCCACGAGCTTTCCGGCCTCGTCCGGGTATGAAGGTATGGATTTTTATTGCTTCTGTCTCTTCTTCTTTCCTTTCGCTTCATCAATTTTTTTTTTGACACTTTTGCTTCCGTGCAGTTTCCGGAGGTGGTCGTGGAGAAGCTGACGAAGCAGGTGATTGGGGCCAAGAGGTTTATTAGAAGGATGGTTGCTTGTGGGGCTCCTCAGGCCAGAGCGAGGCGGGCACGGCGGCGCTGTCGAGCGGGAGGCTTCCCCTATTCCTTAGGAGCATTCTCTGAGACTCCTCTCTCTCCTCTCATAGATCCCGGCATGGAGCTTCCTCCGGACCACGTCATCCTCGGGGATTTGCACGGGCAGGGGCACGTTTGGCACCACGGTGGGTCATCTTCACACGTCCAGGAGTCCGACGCGTTCACGTTCGGATATGACTTCTTTGCAGATCTCGGCTTGCCCTATCGTGGCGTGCCGGTTGATCCAGGCGAGCCTCTCTCTGGAGACGAGGACGATGATCCCGAGCAGAGACATTCATGGCTGCGAGGAGGCGGGCCCGAGCCGCAGAGGATCGGGGAAAGGGCCGGCCACTGAGGATTCGGCGATTATTTTTGATTGATTTACGAGATTGTACCTATTTAGACAGACACAATTTATTTTTCATGCACACTTCTTTTTTTTTTTGTTTTCTTTTTTTTTTTTAGGAATGTAATGATCTAGAATTAGTTTTTTTTTTTAGCTTTTTTTTTTATTTTTTATCTATTATGAATGCAATTTTGCATGAGCCCTGGTTTCTTGGCAAGGGTGTGAATGTTTGGTATATGAACTGTTTGGACAGGCTTTGCAAAGGTTTCGAGCGAAATATTCCTCCGTGGTGCAGCAGTTTAAACTGCAGCAAATTTTTTCTGGGTGACAATCCCATCCGCGCGGATGGGGATGACATCTGTCAGGGTTCATTTATTTTGGTGGTTGGATCTGGTTTGGTCCATAAATGCCATTGAAACTTCGTCTTCTCCAGTTCAAAATCACTGGAAATTCGGGAGAGAAACAAAAAAGACCATGGAAATGTCCAAATTTTCACTAAAATTGTCCAAAGAAAAGCAAATGTTGTTCTTTGAAAAGTTCAAGGAGTGGTGTAGGGAGATTATGCACGAGAGGAGATCATTCTTTGAAGAAAGGTACAAGATAAAGTGTTTGTGGTCTCTCAAAGAATTGGTTCCGGACTATGATCTCTTGAGAGCTTCTTTCTCATTTTGGGATACTAGAAGGCATGTCTTTTGCCTTTCTTACAATGAAGTGGTTCCGACCGTTGAAGAATTTCGGGCTTTGCTTGGTGGCCGAAGGTGGAAGAGATTGCGGTTCCTTTGCCCGGAGGAGCTTCTTTCGTTGATAGGTTGTGCAACCTTCTTCATCTTTCCCCAGAGGAAGCACAAGGTATGATCTGTGGTCCCGATCATTTTGACATTTCTGGTCTTCTGATAGATTTAGGGGCTTAGGCTTGATTGATGATGCCTATTGGGACGCTTTTGCCCTCTGCATGTTTGGGACCTTGTTTATGGTCTACTCTTTTGGGATTTGTCATCGGGCTCTGCTGGATGTAGTGGTTCACTGTCGCTTGGGCAGAGATGTTGTACCTTTGATCACAGGGGAGACTTTTCATGCTCTTGACGGGTTAGCTACCGGGAGGCGGTACATGCGCGGGGCGGCCCGTTTCTCTTGACTCTGGGCGATGGAGCGCACAGGGTTCTTCGAGAAACCGGATATGATCAAGCCTTGGACATTTGCCAGGAGAGGGGTTATTGTGGATTTTGATGATCAGGGCTCGTGGGAGTATTGGATGACTGGTCGCCGGACTGAAGATATCAGATGGTCGGTGCCTCATTGGCGGGTAGAGACTCGGAGAGTACTTCAGGATGGATCTCACGTGGTTATGCTTAGGGACTTTCTCGGTCCGGCTTTTACATTCCGGCTGCGGTTACGAGACGGTTTGGCTTGGAGCGGAGTTCCTTTGGAGGACTTCCATGATATAGCCACTAGGGTGGTGGCTCTTGCTTCTATGGATGATCCTTCGGTGTTTTCATTTCTTTCCCAAGCATTGAGGTATGACGTCTTTCCTCCTCGGGTTATCCTCGAGCGTCAGAGACTGTGTTTCGACCACTTGGTACTTGGATTGAGTACGAGAGGCATTTGGGAGAGACTCGAGATGGCTATTTTGAGACGGCGTGAGGCCATTGTGGGTGCGGAAGGACTGACGGTTTCGGAGAGGAGGAGGGCCGAGGCGAGGGCCAACCTTCATGATAGGATCGGAGATGTTGTGACCGACTATGAGGCTTATGTCAAGAGACAAGAGAGGAGGACTCCTATGTTACCAGCTCGGCTGCAGGAGATGAGAGATGACGCTAGGGCTACTAAGGCCCTGACAGAGGCTGGTTTGATAGATCCTGTCCCTACACCAGCTTGGTAGGAGGAAGACCGACATTTTCTGTTCGAGAGGAAGAAGACCCGAAGGGGGAAGAAGAGAGGTGATGCCAGTACGAGCGGCTTAGAGTGACCTCGAGGTTTCTGAGTATCCCTTTCTTGTTGTAGCAGACACATTAGTTTGATTATGTATCTTAGTTTCTTTTAGCAGGTTGCCAGTTGTAGGAATGGACCGAGCTTAGACTCATCAAAAAGTTTTTAACTGTAATGAATATGTGAATTGCTTTAGATTTTTTCGAGACGTTTTCATGGTCTGATCAATGTGTCGATGACAAAGTATGTCTTTTATTTGTGTTTTAGACCGAACCGTTTCCGGCTGCCTACGTTCCCTTCGGACTAAAGGGCTCAGGTCTTCGTAGTTCGACCCGGTTAATTTTTTTTTTGTTTTTTTGGTGCAACCACTGTTTTTTACCTAGGACGCCCTTTTCGGGTTTTCAACCTAGTTGGGTATTACTCTTTTAGCACTCTTTTTTTTATATATTTTTTTTCTTTTTTGTTTTTTTTTTTTTTATTTTTTTGTTTTTTTTTTTTTTTTTTTTTTTGACTCGGTGTTTT
The DNA here is from genome assembly GCA_022495995.1 of Adenophora triphylla var. japonica. Classification (NCBI taxonomy): domain Eukaryota; kingdom Viridiplantae; phylum Streptophyta; class Magnoliopsida; order Asterales; family Campanulaceae; genus Adenophora; species Adenophora triphylla. Next base: position 60,507 of record JAFEMH010007950.1, on the reverse strand, counting down.
ACGCGTAGTATCTGCGCGGCTTGTCACCATTCATTGGGTGTACAAAGGATTTCCGTCGAGGTGCAAGTTGCATGGCTCCTCAGGAGAAAGATTTTACGGACGACATATGGCCCGACCCAGACGGGCTCCCATTTGCCCAGCGGGTTGATGCGGACGGGGGCTTCTCTTTCAAAACGAGATCACCTTCCACGATCTCCCGATGTTTTACTTTCTTATCGAAGGCTCTGGCCATTCTTCCTTGGTAAGCTCGGATATGTTCCATGGCTTTCAATCGTCGTTCATCTAGCAGGGCCAACTCATCATGGCGACTCTGGAGCCATTCGACCTCGTTGATTTGACTTTCCAATAGCACTCGGAGTGAGGGGATTTCTAGCTCAATTGGGAGTACGACTTCCATTCCGTAAGTAGGAGAAAATGGTGTTTCCCCAGTTGTCGTTCTGACGGATGTCCTGTAGCCCCAGAGAGCAAGGTGAAGCTTGTCAGGCCAATCTCGACCTCGGACGGCCATTTTCCGAATGATGTTTTCCAAGGTCTTGTTTCTTTGCCTCAACGGCTCCGTTAGTTTGGGGCTGTAGGGAGATGACTTGTGACGGGTTGTTCGAATTCCGCTAGCGGCTGTCGCATTCCCCTTCAAAGTGGGATCCATTATCTGAGATGATTTCAGCCGGCAACCCGTATCTGCATATGATGTTTTCTTTGATGAAGAGGGCTACTTTCTTTGAGTTGAGGACCTTGTAGGATTTTGTAGGGCATCCTTTTCGGTTCCTTCGAAGAAGATACCAATCTGCGTCTCTTTAGGCTCTTCCGCAGTTCCCAAATTCACACTTGTCAAAACCTCTTCGGCAGCTTGGGCTCGATTTTCCTCCTTCCGAACAACCTGCTTAAAGATTTTTGTTCTCTTCTTTTTTTTTGTTTATTTAATGTGTATGCTTCTTTATCTAATGAATCATTATTAAATGTTTTTTTTTAAATTATTAGTTAATTTATCATTAGTTAAAGTGGCATTCAAGGGATACTCAGAAAGGTTCGTCATTTCATTAAGAACGAAAGGGAATACAGTCTTGGCTACAATTTCGTAGTCTTCAGGCGTAAGGCCGTCGGACGACTCTAGAGACTCGACCATGACAATGAGAGACTCGGAGGACTCTACCTAGATTGACACAAAGGGACGGGAGACCAATCCAAGTTTCATGATCATTTCCTCCTTGGTCGCGGACGGGCCTGAGAGAGTTTCCCAATTCTTCGATGGCATTCTTTGTCGGCGGCCTCATGACTCGGGAATTGCATTGTTTCTGTTCTCCCTTCTCGATTATTGCTACCATCTCTTTGGTATCTTGAGATCAATCGGGTCCAGGCACTTGAACTTCTTCCCGAATAAGCTGGCATAATCGGACCATCCCAATCATCGAGAAGACTTCCGCGGCTTTGGCTTTCGGCATTGTCGGCTCAAACTCGGGCTTTGGGCCTTCTGGCGATAGGAATTGTGGTAGTAAGCTTCTCGAGCTGCTCTACCCGGGTTGGGCACGCCTACGAAAGTATACTCGCTCTTCATGGTAGTGGTAGCCCGGGTATCTTGGGTAGGTCCGAAACACTCTACGGACCGGGTTAGCTTTGGCTCCACGAACTTGTTGAGGCTATCCTGTAGCTTCGGCCACCCTTACGTAGGAGTGGGCTCTTTGTGTGACATTACCCGGTTGTGTGGGACCCTTTACAAAGTAGTCGGCCAAATTAGGGCGAAAGGGAGAGATTTAGGGTTGTTGACGGGGACCCTTCTGTGATAGCTTCTTTCCTTTGTAGAGCAAATTCTTTTTCTTTCGCGGTGTCCTTTGAGGTGGCCTCATATCCCAGTAGTGGCGAGTTTTACGTCCTTTCACCTCGATGAGTTTGTGAGTTCCTTGTTGGTGCTTCCCTAGGCCGAGGCCGGGTAGATAGCTCATCTTCCTCATCATTTTCAAGGCCGGAGGGATTTTATCCCAGTGATCGTCGGATCTATGTTGCAAACTTGGGCCTTAGGAGGCTCGGCCAGTGAAGCTTGTTAGCATGAGACCTTCCTCATCATGTTTGATTTCGAGAATAGGTATTCCACTGTATCAGTGCCCTCCAAGGTGACTAGATCCCGTAAATGGTTGTTAGATCTCCATACGAGACAAACTTGACACATTGATGGAGGCTCGAAGCGACCCCCTTGACACGATGCGGCCAAGGTCTTCCCGATAAGGCATTAAAAGTGATCGGAATATCGATAACCTGGAATTCCACGAGGTATCAATTTCTTGCCAAACCGAGAGGTCCAAAGTAGCAACTCCAAGGGTTGCTCGAGATGTCGAGTCGTAAGCTTTGGCGTGAGGGAGGAAGGCTTCAAGTACAGTGGACTTGATGTTGGCGAACTCATGATCTTTGCGGGAAGGATATTCATTCGGACCCATTGTCGACCAGGACCCGAGGAGGCGTCGTTCATCAATTGGGAATTTGTGATGAAGAGTGGCTCGTTATGATTGGCCCCGAATTGAAGGATATCGAGATCTGTGAAAGTGATTATGTTCCCGTAGTGGATGTTCCCAATTAATTGCACCACGTCATCGGGAGTAGAATCGATAGGCACCAGAGTGGGAGCCAGGCTTTCTTCCAGCTTTAGCTTATGGGGATAAGACGAGGTGAGCAGGGACCATAGAGAGATGTTGGCCTATATCTGCTTCAACTGGGTGAGCACGGGGTCCTCTTTCTCATGGTTAGGAGCTTCGGTTGTCATGACATCGGGATTACGGTTTTCTCCGAATGCTTGATCTGCTACCCTTTTATCTGCCTTGGGATTCCCTTAGAAGATTTGCCCGGATCGGGTCAACAGGTTAACCTCCTTGTCTAGTGCTTCTTGACTAGATTTCTTCAACGCTGCTAAGGTCAACGGGGGAGCCTTTTTGGCTATCGGCCCTTTGGTTACGACGGAGTCTAGCAACGGTGAGGGGTGAGCTTGGTATCTTGGCTCCTTCTGGGCGGCCCTTATAAGCGCTTCCCAAGTCACGAGGCTTTTGAGTGCAGGGTTGTGTTGTTGCCCCCTGGATGGCCCATGAGCTAGGGCGTCCTCCGATTCGCTCCCATGCTTTGCCTTGCTCATAGTTATCATACAACAAGAGTCGCTATTCTCGGGGCTCGGCGGCTTTTCGATTTCATCCCGGTATAGTGCGGCCATTCTGGTTCCTTTACGTAATACTCGAGTTGGAGATGATTATAGCATCTGCGTGGGAGGAGCATCGGGTATCATGCCGGTTTCAGGACTTCCCTGAGAGCTGAAATACATTCGGGGAAGGTGACCTCTTCTTGGGTAACCCTGACAAGGAGTGTTACTTTGCTTCGGGGTGGATTTGATCTGACCATGGTTATTTTCTCATTTGGGAGGATGGGAGTTAGTTTCCCTCTCTCTAACGAGATCTTCGACTATCGGCTGGATCGGGTGTCCGAAAATCCTTTCCCCCAAAGCATGGTAGGCGGTGTTGAACTCTAAGACGTCCACGTGCTCGGCCCGGGAAACTTCATGGCCTTCATGTCCTCGTTTTCATAATCGTCTTCCGAAGTTTCTTCGATCTTATAGCTATCAGCCTCCATCTCATCAAACATCTTCTTTCTTTCACCCTTGCAAGTAGGGCAACCACAAGTAAAGGATAGGCAACGTTCCCCCTCGTAGTTCAATGTAGCAGCTCGATAGATGCGGGTCCAAATGAGGAGCACCGGGGTCCATTGTCGGGTGCGGGGGCAATTAAGAAGGCGTCATGTGGGTCCATAGGTATGAAAGCCCTGGGAGACATTTAGATCGATAACCCTTTTGAGTGATTGCGGGCACTCGGCGTGCTCAGCGGCTCGGTTGTGACCCTTACGGTTGTTATGCCATCCGTTCTCGGGAAAGAAGAAAAGATCCGATGACGTTCACGAATTCATCATCTTACGGTCGTTGAAACCCTCCATTCTCGACCGGTGCTTCAATGAACCTTCTCCATTCACGGCTAGGTTCTTATAAGGAACATTGTGCTCTAGGATTTCGGATATGTACGGATGCAGGCGCGGGCTTTGTTGTCCCTCATCCTGCGAAGTATTCGGACACGACCACGAGTGCATCTTACGAGGTGCGGTTCTTGGGGGCCCGTCCCTATTGGCATCGACTTGCATTTTACGGTGGTTCTTCATCGTCGCTGGCGACAACCAACCATTGTGTCGGCTCCCATGGCATCATTTCCGGCTGATTGTTCAGTTGATTCGGATGCGGGGCCTCGGTTGACTCTTCGCTCTCGTCATCATCATCGTCATCGTTGTCATCGGAATCATCTTCCCATACTGCTTGGGATTTCGGGTGAGAGGAACGCCGATCAAACCCGTTAGGGAATATGGGTGCGTGCAACCGCGAGAAATTGTCATATGCCCCCATTCTCGGAAGTGGTAATTGCGACTCGGCTTCTCCTCCCGAAGCTGCGGGGGAAGAGTGAGAGGGTGGCACGTATTTGACTCCGGGCGAGGATATAGAAGGAATCCTCCTCCTCGATTCTTATTTGTTCTCGGGATCATATTCGGCCTCTCCCAAAACCAACTTGCGAAGTGTACTAGCTCCGAGATGCTCTTCGGCCTCTTTCTTGATAAGCCCAGTCTGAGCGCCGCACTGAAGCTTTCTTGCTCGATCCTTCTCGATTGTTCTAACCATCTTGTGTAAATGGTTTTCTCATGTTTTGACCGGAACGGCCAGGTTCTTTAGTATCGGCTTTCCCTTCATCCGAGAAATAGCGAGCCTCGTATTCTTGCAAGAAATCTCGACATGAGACCGAGGTGGGCTGACTTGTTCATCATCCTCCAAGGTTGAGGGAATCCGAATTCGGGATCCTCGACAAGGTTGGCCATGGGTATTTGGGGACCTTCATCGGCATCTTCTGGGCATGCGAAGGTTCTCCGCATTCAATCATATTCACTGATTATGGTTCCTTGGCGAGAGGATTTTTGAGTGTATTAGGCCTCGGGGCCTTCCAACTTTCCTTGCTCTATCAAGCCTTGGATCGCCTTTTGAGTGAAGCGGTTGTCGATCGGATGTCCGTGGGCTTGATGAAAAGCGCAATACTTTGAGGTATCCACGGGAGCATTCGGATTCTGGGTTGGAAATTCTCCAAAGGCCGCGGCAAGCCTTCTTTCACCGAGTCCCCTAAAGATGTCGTTCGAGGCATTCCAAAGTTTTCGAGGTTCATGACCCGTGGCACAGGCTCGGCTGGTTTTACGGGAGCAAAAGGAGTTGTGTTATTACATTCTGTCTGCGTAATTAATCACCTCTTTGCCTTTAGCGGGAGCGGGAGCGGTGTTGGAAGGAGGAGCCCGATATACGTAAGCGAGTGCGGCGGCCGGTTGTTGATTGTAAGCCTTTTCAAACTTAGGCTGCGGAGTTAACCATGGCCCGTAAGTGCGAGTACGGGAAGTGGCGAGGAGGCTCTCGAGATGTGGTTTCGAGGCATGGGCGAAAGATGTCAGTTGTTCCTCTTGAAGGAGGGATGGCCATCTCGCGAGTTTCGAGATTCCACCGCTTGTAGAAATCCCCAACATTCTCATCGGGACGCTGCATTGTTGTCTGCAGATCAACTCTATTTGTTTCCCATTCCAAGTTAGCTTTGTACTTTTCTGTGAAGGCATTAGTAATCTGGTCCCATGTAGCCACGGCCTCGGGTTTTAAGCGGAAGAACCATTTTTAAGGCCTTTGGATTTCAAAGATAGCTGAAATAGTCGGCCAACTGCTTGATTGGTACACCCTTTGGCCTTCATCGCCAAGGTATACGTGTCCGAGATGAGTTTTCGGGCATGCGGTACCATCAAGAGGTCAGTTCGGCATAACAAATTTGTGAGGCGGGGAACGATGGAGTCGGGTCCGTAGGCCGGAAGCGGACTTCTTAGCGGTCAATTCGGCAATCTGCGCTTTCATTTCCTTATGTTGTTCCATGAACCGGGCCGAGATGAGGATCTTGTGGTGGAACCATGGCGTTCAAACCGGTGGCGAGCTAGAGAGGAGCTACCAGCGGCGGGCGGGTGGAGGGAACGGCCGATCCGGGGACGTAGGTGAAAACTTGTCCTTGGCCCAAATTGCCGGGGAGCATGAGTAGGAGCACAGGCGAAGGGATAGAACCTTGCGGCTGCTTGTTGATTTTCAGCGGCAAAGTGGGTGGAGCGATCTGATGTAGTGGGTAGCTTGGATTTCCGGAGTGAGACCCATAAGTAGGCTTAGGTGCGGGCTGCTTGTCACGATTGTTGAATTGCATAGGCATGCAGGCGATGGTGTATAACCGGGGGTAATGCGGTCTGGTGATTACGATGAAACCGGGATGGAGGTTTGGTAACCCATCGAACCACAGTGAGAAATGGATTTGTGAAAATTTGTGTGAGGAGCAGCGAGCTAGCATCATTACGAGGAGGGCTCACGATTGTGGCCGAACCGGCTGTGGCGGCATTCCAAGCTGTTCTTTGTGAAGGTCCGGACCGATCGGTTCCAAGCGAGGCGGGATCCCAATTTCTTTGTGGCATTAGAGGTATCCCAACCATGAGAAGACATTACGTGCTTGGCTTTGTCCCAGCTGAGGAGCTATGGCGGCTCGTGCCGTCGGGTTGCATGGACCCGGTGGTCGGTAGTTGGGGGTGGTGACCCGTAGGCCGAGAAGCATGGGCTTACTGGTGGTGGTACCGTATGAAGTTGGTGGTGGCATCTGGAGTAGTCGGGCGACCAAGATTAGGATTGGGGTCTTCCTCTTCTTCCACGGTGAAGGTGCCATCGGGATTGAGGTGGCGGCCAAACCATGGCTCTTAATAGCCTCCATAAGGCTATTCGTTGTGCTTCTGTCGCAATCTCATACGTTCGCTAGCCGATTCCACTTCTTTGTTACATGCAGGAGTCCCGGGAGGCGGAGTGATGTTGTCCCCATCGTTACCGGCGATGCGGACATTACGAAACCCGGAGTCGGAACAAACGGTGAAGGCGACGATGCGCTTGACTCTTCCCAGGCGATCAAACGGTGACCGGTGCCGAAACCAAGCTTTGTGAGGAGCTGCGGGGGGAAAGACACGTGGGTTCAGATGTTTGGGAATTGAAGGAGGGTAGGTGTTTGGGCTTTGGGCTCATGCAACATGCAGTTATTTGTTCTTGTTTACTTAAAACATGTTTTATTAACATAATCGGTTGGAAAAGATTGCTCTTCTTTTTCGCAAACTACTACTGGATCTGGATCGGTGGGCCCCGTCACTACGTCTATAAGCCCTCGTATTCCACACGTATTTCGACTTCCCAGGGCGGACGGCCCGGGCGAGGGTCCTATAGGGCAAGCGGGTCCCACCGACCGAAAAGAAAAACGATCCTAAAAGTCTGGCGGGTAATCGAGTCTTAACGAGCATTCGATGTAAATTACGGACAAAGCTGACGTCAAAGTCAAGATCATGTCCGAGGGTTCGACAAAAAGTCGGCATGATTCGGATTGATAAATGTCCACAATTGATCTCGACTCGTCGTTAGTTAGGCCGTAATTAGGCATGGAATAATCGTTAATTCTTGATGACTCGGTGTCATCTTTGGGAGTCGGTGTATAATTTGTGCCGGTCGAGTCGAAGTCAAGGCGCCGGTCAATATCTGGTCAAAGCCCGTGACGGAAAATCGGCGGGACTTCGGCGATTAGGGTCCCGAAAGATATTGACTTGGTATGCCGACTAAGGCTTGAAAGGAAAGATCTATACACAGACAGGGCATGACACAGACCAGACTAAAAACCAATCGGGTCTCGGACAAAGTGTGTCACGGACAAGTGCATGATCGACACGAGGCTCCATGGGATGTTTGGGTAGTCCCGTGCTTGCACCGAGAGGCGTAATAAGACCAAACGGGCCGCTACAGGGATTTCCCCGGGTTAGGGACGTAGTGTGCAGTGTAAGGCCAAGTGCGCGTAGTGTGCAAGCAGTCTATCTTCTTTTTCTGAGTAAAATAGAAATTTTCATGTGTCTTAAAAAGTATGATGCATGCACAAAATGATTTTTTTTTTTGAAAACCCTCTTTTTTTTTTTTGAAAATCTTTTTTTTTTTGAATTTTTTTTTTTTTGAGAATTTTTTTTTTTGAAAGCAAATAACACATAAGCACATAAGCACATAATTCAAAATTCAAGGCGACGGGTCCGATAGTCAAAATTTTGACTTTTTTCGAGGCGACCAAAACAACACGAAAATGTGAAAAACCAACACACACACAACAAATGATTTCAAATGCCGGGACGGAAGCTTGACCCACAAAAGCTTTTCTTTTTTTTTTGAAAAGATAAAACTTATTTATCCCCAGCGGAGTCGCCACTGTAACGATGGGTTGCCATTTTTCGAAAGATTGGTATTTTTCTTTTCTTTGAAAATCAATCGAAAAACACGGAGTCGCCACGCCATTTTTGTTTTAAGGGCCAAAACTTTGAAAAATGCCCGAGATTAGAGATTTGGGTTCGGAGGTCACGTTACACGCCGGGAAGAACGTTAGTGTTCACCCGGAATGCCTCGTAAAACGAGTCTTCCAAGCTTAAAAACCATTTGTGTGTGTGTGTGTGTTCCTTTGGCCAAAATAAGTTCAAACTGAGAAAAATAAAAATTGGGAACTCTTTATAAGACATTAAACAAGTCCCATGATTTTTGGTATGATTTTTGGGTTGAGTTTTGGTACTCAAAAGATTTCTTGAAGTTGGAAACCAATTCTGCCAGAATGAAAAAGGCAGTGGACACTTGATTTTAAAACGGATTTAAGAGCTTTAAAACTTCAAAATATGGGGAAAGTCCGAGAATGAAAGTTGTTCAAAACACCTTAAATAAGGTTTCTATAAAAGAAATTTTCCATTTGGAGATGATTTGGTGGACCAAAACCTTCTGGAAATCTCAGATATGAAATCTGGATTTCCAGAGACTGATGAACTGACCTTTAGAAAATAATTTGAAAAAGGGAGTTTTTCTCACGCAAAAAATGAATTAAAAATATTTCTGGAAAGCTCTGAATGTTGGCTACAAAAAGTATTTTGTAGTCAACACCAAATTCCAAGTTCTTCTATGTCCAAAAAATTATACCATGGACAGAGGTCTTAGAGAAAGGCTACTGGACAGCAACTTTCTCAAGAAGAAAAATGTGATTTTAAAAGGGGTTTGCATCCATGCTTGTCCCCATTTCCTTAGGCTTTGATTAGTAGTCACTAGACATTTTAGTGGTGATCTACTATATCAAACCATCCTTAGGGTACATTAGGACTTAAGCATTTCATTTGCTTGGGAAGGGGAGTTTTATCCTTTGAAAACAAAGATTTTTGTTGTGAAAATGGTTTTTAGGGTTTTGAAAATATGTTTGTAAGAAGTAAAAACAATTTTGAAAGAAATGTTGATCCTTGTAGAGGATCATCCATGGAGATGAACTTCCATGGTGATCCTCTTGGATCTAGGGCAAGAAATGAACAAGTTACATCTTCAAAGTATGAGATGCATGCATGGATGAGAGATTTAGGGTAGGGAGAAGGAGGTTATACCTATCTTCTTTTGTGTTTTGTGTTTGAAGCTTTGAGTTTTGAGAGTGATTTAGTGAGTGAGATTTGGGAAAATGATTGAGAAAAAGGTGGCAATTCAAGGGAATTCCCACTGTTTTCTACAAGATTTTCGCCAAGGTGCTTGCTGTGAGTTGTTGTTCCTCTTTTTCTTTCTGAGACTGAAGGGCTCAATTTATAGCCCTCTGAAAATTGCAGAGTCATCCGCGCGGATCAGTATAGCAGCGTGCACTGTTCATTAATTGCAGCTGCAGGCTTTGGACACAAGGAATATTTTCAAAATATTCAGGTTCTTGTTTTTCAGCTTGCCAATTCGGGTTTTTTACAATTTCTTTTCTTTTTAAGATTCTTTTCTTGGTTTAACCTTAAATAGCAATGCCTACTTTACCCTTGCTTTGTTAGAAAAGTTAGGAATTGTTAGAAATGTTAGGAATGTGAGGACTTTCGTTAATTTTCTAACGAAAATACTAACAACTTAAATTGGAGCACTTACAGGTTGCTCCGTCCGGTTTGGAGCAGTTTTCTCCCTAAGTGTCTGCGCTGCTCTATCGCCCATCTCTGTCTCCCAACAATTATGGCTCACACTCCTGCTTACTTTACGTCCTTTCCTGAAAGAACGTTCTATTTCTGATTCAAGAGGCAAAAGTAGATTATTAGTAGAACGGGTGTGCACCATGCACGGTTACACACCAAAGGGGAGCAGGGTAAAACACTTAGCAGATAACACAAACACTAAAATAAAAAGAAATAAAATGAAAAAGAAATAGATTAAGAAAATAATAAGATCGTAAACAATTACACCGTTCCCCGGCAACGGCGCCAAAATTTGGTAGGCTTAGTCGCACGCCTACTAAATTAGACCTAAACTCGGCCACTAATAATGTAATTAGGGTAAGTCCAGGGTCGAACCACTGAAGAACGGTATTGCAAACGAACTTGTCACACACACAAATGGGGGGTTTGATTGTTGATGAATTAATTCCTAAAAACAGAAATTAAACTGACTAAGAGTAAAAACAATGATTTAAAAACACTTTAGATTCGATTCCGTCCCCACCTAATTAGCCAATTATCATTGATATCTCTTTTCAATGTCACCCTATTCACCTGATCACAAGATCTGTTTCAATCTATGTTCCTTCTTTCAGAATAGTTACTAGCAGTGGCACACTCACTAGAAACCCTAATTAATAAATTAATCTAACTGGCACAGTCTAGATCGCAGAATTAATTGATGAACGGTTTAAGAAACTAAGATCAAGAATGCTTTCTATGATTGTTTCACACAGATAATCATCTAATTTTACACACTTCACAATTTACCATGGCACATGCATAAATCGTAAAGATGCTACTCATGAATTTTCTACACTGGCACAGTCATAGAAAACTCTAGCTAAGATTCATAAAAAGAACTAGTGAATTGATCAGGTTCACAAACTCTAGTTATAAATCTAAAATAAGCACAAGTAAAATTATGAATAGGGATAAACAGATTAAAAAGAAAAATACCTCAAATTGATAAATAGGGATTCAAGAAATCAAATCTTAAACAGTGAGTTTAAGCCTCCATAGAAAAACTCAAGCTCTCTAGGAAAAAAGTAAAACTCTAGATAACCCTAAAAATAATCTTAAAGGAGTTTATATACTCCTTCTTCAAAAATAAACCTAAAAACTAAATAATAGAAAATAAAAGAAAAAGGGAAAAGAAAATAGAATAACATTAATTCCCATTTACTCTTCCTCCTGCGGTCAGCCTTAAATCCCTTGGTCCATGCGCCGCCCTTGGTACTCAATTTGATAGTTGAGGAGTGCAGGAGAAGAATCAAAATGAAAACAGACCTATATACATTCATGAGCCACCCGATGGTGCTGATACAACTGCATAAGAAATAAATCAGAAGTGTGAGTGGCGAACGAAATTTGGTAAAAAGATATTAACAAACAATTTTTTTTTAGAAAACAGATGTTCGTTCATTTTGGGACACAACTTTATAGAAAATAAAATTTTATTTTGGGACGGAGGGATTAAGAGTCTCCAAAGGAATGCATGAGAATTTCTTTTCTTTTTTTGGTTGCATTGTGAAAATTAAAATTGAAATTGAAATAATGGTGTTGTTACCTGAGCAGGAAAGGGGTACTCCACTAATTATTCAATTTCGATGCGGGGTATGAGGGCTATGCGGGCCCAATAATCTCCTCTGTCCTTGCTACACCTTTCTTTCATAAGTGGACTGTCTTGGATACAAAGATAGGAGAGGGTAGGAGGTAGCATATCGGGCAAAGACTGAAGCTTAGGACACCTCTCGATGTAAAGCTCTTCAAGAGAGGTTAGGTTTTGAAGGCCGTCGGAAAGAGATTTCAGATTCATGGGACCCAATAATTCAAGACACGTTATTGATGTAGGAAGCGGACTCCCCACATCCGAAAGGGAACCGAGTTCTGGAAACTTTCCATCAAGTATAAGGTGAGTGAGGGAAGTCGGGAGACTATGCCCCCACTCTGTTATGGGCTGCTTCACATCTCCGATTGTTAGCTCTTTTAGGTTAGGAGGCCATCCCCCATGAGGATAAGATTCCAGATTTTCACAACGGGTGATTCCTAATTCCTGAAGAGACTCCATATCATCGTCGTACAACAACAATGACTTGAGATTCTTGCAGTCATGAATTCGAAAAACTCTCAGACAAGGGGGTAGACATCTTTCTGGGATGGACACTATGCCTTCACATCTAAATATCCACAATTCAGTGAGATGAATGAAGCTAATAAAACACCCTTCCTGTAAGGGTTTAAGATTTGCCCATTCGTCGATGTTGATATATTCAAGTGAGAACTTGCTGTTGAGTAGCCACATCTTCTCTTTTGAATCCACCTCCTCTGGCTCCTCAAGATTCTCACATTTATCAATAGCGAGATTCTTCAAAGTGGACGGTAGCTTCTTGCCTGTTGGTAACGATGTCAAACATGGGCAATTAGAGATGTATAAAGTTTCAAGATTATGAAAGCCCTCCATCTCCTCATTGTTGCTGCTCCTGCTCCCCGTCATCGCAATGGCCTCGTTGTTTTCAGTTCTAGACACTAGTTGCTTTGTCGATGGAATGTAGTTCAGTTTCTTGCAGGAATAGATGTGCAAGTACCGGAGGCTCTCACAACAATTCGGCATCTTCTCAAGGCTCTCACAACAAGATAACCCCAATCTTTCGAGATTATGTGGCAGCACTTGCTCTTTCTCTCCCAATGATACAAGTCCTCTACAATTAAATATCGATAACGCTCTTAGTTTGGTAAGAATCACACAAGCAACTTCTTCTTGCCACAAATACTTCAGTTCCCCACAATCACCAACTTCTAGTTCTTCAATTGCTCCGAATCTGCTAATAATCCCCTCATCTAGCTGACTTAGACCTGCAATTGCTCGAATTTTCAATGTCTTGACTGAGGAAAGGTCAACCATACTTCTCAGTAATGAATCACTGCATTCCTGTAAATTCAATACTCCAAGGGATGGAAACCTTGGAAGACAGACCTTGACCAATTTCCCACATCCAACCATAGTAAGCTCGCCAAGCCGCGGGAAAGTTGCTTTAACATTTTCGTGACCATTGATAAAGTTTGAAGACCATTCCTCCAAATTAATCATTCTCTTAAAGCTTAGAATTTCAAGTGAACGGAAAACACCAACTTCAGGTGAACCATCTCCATAGAACTCGGGACCCACAGCTTTCACTCCGTCCATGCCTTCAATGAACAATTCCCTGAGGGAGAGTAGATGTCCAAGGGACGGTAAAGCTGTACAATTTTTGCAGCCACTGAGCGTGAGGTGCAACATGCATGAGAAAGAGGGATCCCCAACCCAACTAGGAATACTGGTTCCCCCGTAGTATGCAATTTCAAGCCTTTTCAAGCCTTCTTGAGGCTTTAGCGTGCCAAGTACTTGTTTTTCAATGTCTTCATCTCGACAATCTTCAAAATTTCCATCCCATCTCAACTCCAAATTATCAAGACCCCCCTTACCCAATAAATTTGCCTCTCTTGCTTCTGTTGCACTACCAATGTTCTGCATCCCAAATATGGATAGTGTTCCTTTCAGATCTGAAAGACCCTTCAACTCAGTCAGTTGAAACCTATTTCGCTCACCAATAACAATCTTTGTCAGCGTACAAAGGTTACTTAACATGCCAATACCGGAGGGCATCCAATTTAATTCTGGTGTAAGAGCAATATCAAGATGGCGTAGATTAGTCAAGTCCCGGATCCTTGTGGGCAACTGAATCAGCTTTTTACAACTTCGTAACGATAGTGTTTGCAAATTATAGAGTTCACAAACAGATTCAGGCAATTGTGTGATGTTGGTTTTGGACATATTAAGGTACCGCAGGTGCCTCAAATCACCAATTGAGCTCGGCAGCTCATTTACCCTATATCCACTTAATGATAGCACACGTAAGCATCTTAACCTGGGTAACAGGTCATTTAAAACCTTGTTGCTCAAATAAGATCGACTGAGGTATCCAACTTTTACAGGTAAAAAGGTACGTAAATGCAGAACATCATAATAAGGCATGAATTTTCTGAAAGTGCCATATGTTTGGCGAATGAAGGACGAGTGTCGCACCATTTCAGAGAAACCTTGATTTTTCCCATCCAACCGAAAGCATATTTTGCCAGCAACAAACAGGGATAAGTCGTTAATAAGGTCGTGCATCAGAAACCTTGATTTGTCTTCACTAGAGCATTGGAAGAAGGACCTAGATAACAGCTCATTAAAATACTCCAAGCCCAATTCTTCCATCGAAATGTTTTCTTCTGTTTGAGTCAGTAAACCTTCGGCCATCCATAGCAGAATAAGCTCGTCCTTGTCAAATTCATAATCCTTTGGGAAAATGGAACAGTAAACAAACAATGGCTTCAAATGAGGAGGGAGATGAAGATAGCTTAACCTTAGAGCTGGAAGTATGTCATTGCCATGAGTGCTAAGATCCCAAATCTTGCTATTTAATACTTTCTTCCACTGTTCCAAGCTTGATTTAGTGCGGAGGACCCCTCCAAGTGACTTTGCTGCCAAAGGCAAACCTCCACATTTCTTTGCTATTGCCTCTCCAGTTTCTTTCAAACGTGGATGCTTATCAAAATTTGGTTCTTGGAGCGCGTGCCGGACTAGCAGAGATATACAATCATTGTCTTGTAGTGGCTTCAAATCGTAAGCTTCCATGGAACCCATTAATTTTGCGATTCCTCCAATGCGAGTGGTTACAATAATAGCACTTCCACGGGCACCAACCAGAAAAGGGACCCGGAATTGATCCCATTTTGCATAGCTTTCATCCCACACATCGTCTAAAACAACCAAAAACTTTTTGTTGGATAGCTTCTCCTTTAGACGCACTTGAACACCATTCAAGTCCTTAAACTCTTCACTAGCCTCTGCCACTGAGGCATAAATTAGATTACTTATCTTCAAGAGATCAAAATCTTCAGAAATACATACCCACGCACGGTGATCAAAGTGGACCTTCACTTGCTCATCATTGTAGACGAGTTGAGCAAGAGTTGTTTTTCCAAGACCCCCCATCCCCAAAATGGGAATGACACATACATCACGCCCCTCACCATCGTGATTTCTCTTTCTTTCCTCGAGCAACAATTTGCAAATTGCAGCTTTTTCTTCTTCTCTGCCAAGAACATGAGACGCCTCAACGACTGAAGTTGTTGCACGAGATCCTTGCCCCACATAATCTGATCTCCCTCCAACACTCTTTGTCAACCCCAAAACATTGTTTTGTTTCGTAAGATCATCCAATCTTGCAGTGATGTCATCTATTTTGCGGGACGCCCTTAAATCTAACATAATAGCACAAGGAGTGTAGCCAGTGCAGCAAGAAGGGATGAGCTTCCGTACCTTGCTAGTGGAGCAATATTCAGGCTCCTTGAGAAGCGAAAGTTGAGTATTCAGCTCGTCCAGCATGTCATCCATATCATAAGCCAAATCCTGGAGCTCTTCCAGCCACAACTGAACAGATGGATCAGTAAATTGTCTCTCCTCTGCATCACTGAGTACTGAGCGAATCATCATCAAGTCTTTGGTCCATTTCTTGATCTTGTCCTCAACACCCTTGATTCCAGGCAATTTTAATAGCTTCCCAGTTGTCAATTTCTGGAAAAGCACAGATATGAAAGCAGAGAGAAAGACTTCAGCGACAGCCATTGAATCTTTTTTTGCTTAGGAAGAAAGAAGGGAAAGGGCAATGATCAATGAGCTGGTGTAGAGATGTGGTCAACTGTAGGTAATTCAAACATCCACATCAGCCACGTTACATGAAAGCACGATAATGGGTAAACAATTCGATCTGACATTATGACACAGCACGGAAGCAATATTTAGCGCACTAAACACAAGAATTCACAAGCAATGAATCCTCAAGAACACAAATCTGAAATTCATCAGAAAATTAAAGAGAAATCTCTTTAAATTGAAAATCAATAATGAATAAGTTCCTCCTTTTCCAAAACCCTACCTTAACTATTTATACTAATAACAAGAACATTCTAGAAATAAACCCTAATGACTTAATTAATAAAACAAAGACTAAAATACCCCTCATTTAAATAAACCAAAATCAGTAATACTCAATTTAAACAAAGCATTAATACGTCAAAACTGATGCTGGACACGGACGAGCGCGGCCGCCCAAGTGCCTAGCGCGCCCGCGCAAGTGGACAGTGACTTTTGGCCGTGATTTGTATTCCTCAGCAACTCCATTCCCGTTAACAACCTTTGAAACGCTCGCTGGGTGTGTCATGGGGCGTCCGTCTCGTCAGCCTGGGTCTTCTCCTGCATCAGTCAACCACTCTTCAAAAGAACTCGACCCCGAGTTCATATCCGATATTTGGCAAGATCCGCCCCAAAAGAATAAATACTTTGAATAAACCAATGTTCTCCTCGTCTTCGGAAAGAAGAAGAATTCTCTTCCGTCCCAACGAAACAAATACTTGGAATAAATTTGTTCCTTGAGCCCGTACCAATGTAAGTTTTGTTCTTCCAATAATAAAATTATGCTAGCAATGTCGACACTCATCCGGTGACCGTCCGTCCCATTTTCCCCAGGGTCAACAGTAAGTACAAAATTAACGTCCCCCATGGACCCTTCCATAAACCCCCAATTAATCCTTTTCCAACTGACGCAGCACGGAAGTAATACGATTCGTGTTTAGCGCACTAAACACAAGAATTCACAAGCAATGAATCCTCAAGAACACAAATCTGGAATCCACCAGAAAATTAAAGAGAAATCTCTTTGAATTGAAAATCAATAATGAATAAGTTCCTTCTTTTCCAAAACCCTACCTTAACTATTTATACTAATAACAAGAACATTCTAGAAATAAACCCTAATGACTTAATTAATAAAACAAAAACTAAAATACCCCTCATTTAAATAAACCAAAATCAGTAATACTCAATTTAAACAAAGCATTAATACGTCAAAACTGATGCTGGACACGGACGAGCGCGGCCGCCCAAGTGCCTAGCGCGCCCGCGCAAGTGGACAGTGACTTTTGGCCGTGATTTGTATTCCTCAACAACTCCATTCCCGTTAACAACCTTTGAAACGCTCGCTGGGTGTGTCATGGGGCGTCCGTCTCGTCAGCCTGGGTCTTCTCCTGCATCACATTAAAGATACAATAACTTAGCAATATTAATATTGTTGGTAGAATAAACCATTTCATTTGTAGACATCATTTTTCATAGGGCTGTAAAAGAGTCGAGCCGAGCTTTTGATGTTTCAAGCTCGAGCTCGTTAACTTTTAAACGAGCTCGAGCTCGAGCCCAGGATTCCTGTTCGAGCTCGGCTCGAATCAAGTTTCGAGCTTTTCGCGAGCCGGCTCACGAGCTTTTCGCGAGCTACTCGAACTCGAGTATTAACGAGCCGAGCTCGAGCTTCGACTTACTTTTTGAAAAAAATCTGAAATCAAACGAGCTTTATCGAGCCCTAATTCGAGTTGTAATCGAACTCGAGCCTAAACGAGCTTATATATATATATATATATATATATATATATATATATATATACTCCCTCCGTCCCACAAATATATAGAATTTTTGGCCCGGCGCGGAGATTAGGGTAAAAAGTGATAAAGGTAATGTGTTGTGAGTGTAAAAGTAAAATAGGAGAGAGAATGAGTGGAGAGAATAGTAAATTTAAAAAGTGTTGTGAGTAGAGAGAAGTGGGTCCCATTTCCATTTTGGGAAATTATTGATTATTGTGGGACGCCCAAAAGGGAAATTTTTCGGTATTATTGTGGGACGGAGGGAGTATATATTAAAATTCATTCGAGTTTTTAACGAGCCGAGCCCGAGTCGAGCTCAAACGAGTCGATCTCGAACAAAGCTCGTCGAACATTCAAGCCGAACACGAGCCGAGCTCGAAAAAATGAGGAGCTTAAAAATCGGTTCGAGCTCGAGTTCAACTCGAGCCCACTCGAACTCGAGCTTTTTTCGAGCCGAGCCCGAGCCGAGCTCGAACAGGCTCGCGACGTGTAACAGCCCTTTTTCAGTTGTTATGTATTCCTTCGTTTCATAATAAATGTGGCACTTTTCTTTATTATTTATTACTCCCTCCGTCCCAACAATTGCTTCACCATTTTTCTTGGGCACGGGAATTATGGTAATGGGAGGGAAAAAAAATGTTGTGAGTGTAATTTGAAAATAGGAGAGAGAATTAGTGGAGGGAATAATAAATTATAATGGTGTTGTGAGTATTAAAATAATGTAGGAGAGAGAATGAGTGAAGGAAATAATAATATTTTATGTCCAAAAAAGGAAAGGTGAAGCTTCTAACGGGACGCCCTTTTGAGTAATTGGTGAAGCTTTTATTGGGACGGAGGGAGTATATGCTTTGATAAATATCGTGTTTCTAATAATACAAACAATCTAATAATACAAACAATCTTAATTCAATTATATTATTCCTCCTCCAAAAAATGAATGTAAAAAAAAAAAAAAGACAAATTTGAATTTTTTGAACAAGACAGACGGAGTGAGTAATTATTGTGGGCAGAGTATTTAAAATTTGGAGATGAGAAGACATTTCCAAGAGTCAATAAAGAAAATGAAGACAAACTTACAGCAGGCTATCAAGTGGTAATATTGTTTTCTTAATCAATCAGCCACTGAACTGACCATTAAAAAAAATAGAAAAAAACATTAGAACATGCCAGGAGGAAAAGTGAAACAATTAGCCCTAGGATTTAGCAAACCAATTAGATTCAATTTGCTAATGGAAATTTACTCGCTCCGTCCCATCAAATCAAACTTTCCAATATATACTCCCTCCTCCGTTCCGCTACAAATCACACACTTTCCTCATTGGGCGTCCCGCTACAAATCACACACTTTCTAAAATGGAAAAAAAATCTTTACTATTCCCTCCACTCATTCTCTCTCCTACATTATTTTAATACTCACAACACCATTATAATTTACTATTTTCCTCTACTCATTCTCTCTCCTATTTTACTTTTACACTCACAACATTTTCTCCATTATTTTTTTCCTTAATCCACGCATAAACAGTAACTGAGTGATTTCTAATGGGACGGAGAGAGTATATGGTAAAAAATATTTACTATTTCTTTCACTCTCTAACACTTTATTTTTATATTCATAACACCAATTAACTTAATATTACACTCACGCATACTCTTTCTTACTTTACTTTTCATACTCATAATACATCTCTCTTACTTTAATTTTTCTTAATTATTGTTTCTAAAAAATTAATCTTATTTTTAAGTGATCCGGAGGGAGTATTTATTAAGAACATTTGCTTACCCATCACAAAAAGAGTTGCTAGTTTCATGCATTATTCCCATTTTAATTTTAAGGTTACATTAAGAGTAGGAAGGGTTGGGTAGGGGTGCGGCTTTCGGAAATACTTGGAACATGTGCAATTGAATTTAATTTTAAGGTTACAGTAAGAGTAGGAAGGGTTGGGTAGGGGTGCGGCTTTCGGAAATACTTGGAACATGTGCAATTGAATAAAGTGGTTAAAAAGTTAAAAGATACTTTAAGTTTTATTAAACAAAGTATATATTTTTAAGTAAAGTATACTTCCTCCGTCTCATATTAGTGTGGATCAAATATTTGAGCACACAAATTAAGAAAAAGTAAGAGAGATAAATAGTGAAATGAGATATTTGTGAGTATGAAAAATTAAATAAGAGAGAGAATGAATGAAAGGAATAGTAAGTTGATTGGAACATGTGCATTTGAACTATAATATTTTTATAATTAGGAGAAAAGGGGGTGAATTTAATAAAAGTAAGTGTGAAAGTAACTTGAACATGATTAAGATTAAGATTAAGTAGGCTGGGTTCACCTCCTTGTTAATGTTATAAGAGATCACTTTGTAGCATTATCCACCTAACTAACTACTGCTTTCACCCATGCATTTATTTCACGGCATAAAACTATTTTAAATAAAGTTAAATTTTAAACAAATATCTATATATGAATTTATAGAAGAAAGAAAAAAATAATACTTCCTCCATTCCACATGAGATTACAATAAATATTTACAAAAAAGTTAAATATATTTATATTTTATAGTTTCTATATAAATAAGTAAGAAATTATTTTAATTTAAATAAATAAATTTAATAATTAATCATTAGTTACGAATTTAATATTTTTGTAAAAATATTACAACTTTTTAAGTAAATGACTATTTATTCATGCTTGCTCGAGTGAATTGCAAACCTTAGAAATATTAAGAGCCCTGTAAGTGAGCTCAACACCTGTTGAGGCCATAAACACCATCATCAGAACCGCTCTCTCTTTCTCTCGCGCATATATTCTGAAGTTTTTGTCTGCCGTTTTATCTCACTATCTATGATAAATTTTACCGCAAAAATCACCAATCTCAAATCCTACACACTTCCCATTAGTATCATAAAGCCCTCTACATAACGGCAATTTTAAATGACGAAATTAAATGACTGCTATCCTTCGTTGATTTTCAGGAAAAATCCTTGTTTTGGATTTCATATTAGTTTATGAAATCAATCAATGACAATTCTTTTATGTCATTTTGAGCCTTCAATTTGGGTATTTTCGTAATCATTTACTTTTCTTTTTTTTTTAAATTAATTTTTAATTACTTTAATTTCTTTTAAGATTCTGCACTAATTTCATGTTATTTATGATTAATTTTAAGAAATTAACTCATTTATTATAGTTTCATGTATATTTCGAGATCCAAATTCGGGTAATTTTTTATATGCCCCAAATTTTTGTCTAACTTGGTGTTAATATTAATTTTTACAATTTTAGGTTACACCTTTTTATGTTATAATTTATATGCTAATTTTTAGTCTATTATTTTTCGACCGTTATTTCATGATATTTATAATGAGTTTATAAATAATTAAGTAATTTTTTCTGTTCCAGCAAAATTTTAAGATCTAAATTTGGAAAATTACTATTTTCCAAATTTTTGTATAAACTTTCATATATTGAATCATCGATGTCAATATTTTATTTTATTTATCAAATTTGAAACTTCTTATATTTAAAATATTGTCAATAAAATATATATGTACAATATTTCAATAATAAAATTCTGCAATACTTCGATTCAACATTAATTGTATCTGTGTTTAGTAATAAGTATTAATTTTTTTGAAACCACAATATTGATTGTTTTAATCCTAAATTGTTTTAAATGTAAACGTAGTAATCATTTTATTGTGTTGAATGTTTAAATTAAATGAGATTAATCATTTGTTCATAAATGCTCAATATGCTAAAAAAAATAGTTAAATATTAATGTTGCATTTATTTAAAATTGACTAAATTGTTGAGAAAATGTATCTAGAAAATATTGTGGTTAGGAGGGACTTTTGGAGGGGAAAAGTGGATTGATAAAGTGCACAATGCATTTGATGAGACATTATATATATAGATTTCCAGTTTTACCCCTGTATCAAAATTGTAACTTTATCCACCAAATTTCCAATTTTACCCCTATATGCTTAAATAAAATGTTGGTCCATAATGATAGTTTTATTTTTAAAATTGAAGAATTAAAACCAGCAATTTCCATAACTATCGTGATAGAATATGAAATAACTCACTAGTGACATTTATTCAAGAGTAATAAGATGTTATGGGAATTTTCAGCATGGTGACATCTTCAGTTGATTCCTGCATGTCGACATCTTGTCCCACTGTAAGAATTGCATAAAATCTACTATGTTTATCTGATTATTTCTATTTCATATTTTTCAGTAAATGAAAGGAGATAATTACGGAGGTATTCTTCAGCACGTAAGACTCTTCCCTCAACGCCAAGGAGACCAAGTCAAGGGACGTTGAGAGGATAAGAAGACATGCCGAGATTTTAGGAACTTTGTTATTATCTTGTTGATCTTTATTATTTATAGGGGACATGGAGATTAACACACATAATGACCCTACGCATACACAGCTTGTAAACTCTCCATCGTCTTTCAGCTTGTAATCTCGATATTCATAGTGAAACTTTTAAGGTTGGATACCTAACTCCCGGGGTTTTTTCCGAAGAGGTTGTCATCTCTAAGGTTTTCCTCGTTAACAAAATCCTTGTGTCCATCTTCATTTCCATGCATACGTTTGTTCCATTTGATCGAATTCCAAAGTCCCCTCCTTATAATTAAATCCAAACACTTTCATAAGTCAAGATTCTTCGTTATTGTTTTTTCTACCAAAACAGTTTGGCGCCCACCGTGGGGCCACTTGATCTATTTATTATTTGGATCATTTCCTAAAAAGTTCATCATGTCAACTAACCCTAATGTTTCCGCCGCCGGCAAAGGTATCAATGTCACTCCGTCCTCCGGGGACAAGACAGCCTCATTGCTGCCGCCTCCTCCGTCGGGACCTCAGTTGACGCAACCTTTGCAAACTCCTCAAAAGGCAGGATCTTCTTCCAATGTGGACGCTGACATACAGAGTGTCTTGACCAAACCGAATCAAAGGCTAGATAACCAAGATAGCAACTCGAAGCTGCTGGTCAATGCTATGCTCAAGATGCAAAAGGATCAACAGCTCATCGCATCCCAGCTTAGTAACATCTCACCATTGCGTGCAAGGAACATAAACTTTGAAGCCAGCGGAGGATCTCCGTTTCAGAGTGAGTTCATTCTGATGGGGGCCCATCTCAGACTCATCAGACGACACCTTTGATGATGTCGTCATCCTTGCCCAGTGACACTTTGTTGACGCCACTGTGAATGTGTGCTCAAATTCAAATTTTTTTGTTTTTTAGATTGGATTCACGCGAGTTTGAAAACATCCGGTTTAATTTGAAAAAATGGAGTCGCCACGCCATTTTGATTTCCTCAAAACTTTGAAAAAAATGTTTTTAGGGTTCGGAGGTTAAGTTACCCCTTGGGAAGAACGGATCGTCGTTCACCCAAGGTGCCTTGCCGTAGTAAGTCTCCATAGATTCCATTTTTCGTGCTTGCTTGTGTGCTTTCTTGTGTGCATGTGTTGAAAAGAGAGGGGGGAATGTCCCAAGTGGTCTTCCGGACGTACAAACCATTTAGTTGGTTGTCGCTCGGGATTCCTTGGATTTTTATGTGTTTGGGACTTTGATCCCGTCCTCATCTTGGACTTGTGATCATCGCTATTTGACCTTGGGTCTTGCGTGATCGAGAGAAGGACTCTCTTTTATAGTCCAAAATGGGGTTCTTTAGGAAAGGAGTGTCCTTAGCCCATCAATCCTACACCTTGAGACGATTGAGCTTATATTGGAGCTATCATGCTCGTCTCAAGTGATAATCGGAGATATAGGTTAAAGGTTTATCCCTTTCTAAAGAGATTGTGGCACCTTTTAATGGAAGAAACGATGTAAAGATAGAATCTTTACACCGGTCCATTCCAAGGTTGCATCAAGTACCAATTGGGGACATGGGGAAATGCATGTAAAAAAAATGACATTTTTAGTAAAAAGATGACATTTTTGAGTGCAAAGGATGCTTTTGATTTGCAAAGGATGCTTTTTGGTTTGCAAAGGATGCTTTTTAATGTAAAGAAATGATTTTTAATGCAAATGATGCATTTTTATGTGGAAAATTAGCAGTTTATATGCAAATGATGCAACTTTATGTGGGAAAAATGGCATTTTAGGTGTAAATGATGCATAAAGAAGTTATTTTGAAAGCAAAGGATGCTACTTTGATGTGAAGAAATGATTTTTAATGCAAAGGATGCATTTTTATGTATGAAAATGGGTTTTAGGTGCAAATGATGCACCTTTAATGTAAAAGAGATTTTAAGTGCGAAGGATGCTACTTTATGCATAAAGATGTCATTTTTATATGAAAAAGATGTTCTTTTGACATAAATGATACTACTTTTTATGCAAATATCCTAGTTTAAATGCAGATTGATATCATATTATAGCATGGTAAGAGTTAAAATCAGATTACAAACTGAACAGATGAAGGTTCTGCAAAATGGCCAATGTTGTCGCGTGACATAATTTGCCTGGCAAGGTATGTCGCGTGACATACTTAGCCACTTGCAGAGACCTTAATAACTGGGATTTACAGAGGCATCAAGGTACTAATATACCCGAGTTACTTCACAAATGAGTCTCAGAGAGCAAGTATTTCAATAGTGAACACTTCAAGAGGGTGTGGATATGAGGAATCCACACTCATCTTGAGTGTTCATGCAAAACTATGTAAAAATGATTAGATTACATTTAATGATATGCAAAACAATAATGGATCTATGAGATCTGAGACTGAAACATGCAATTTTTAATCAAGATGCATTATTATCAACACATTTAGCAAGTAGATCTCATGTACAAAGGAGATAGAGAGAGGAAAAGGGTAGAAAATCGTTACCCTTGAAGACCACGACTTCCTATATCAAGTTAGATATAGGAGCCTTCAAACAGCAACTTCCGGGGACTGAGATCAAGCCTTGGTTCAATGAGAACCGTTGGTTCTTTGTGTGTATGGGAAGTGTGTGTTGGGTTAGTTGAATGGTGGGTTTATTTGAGGGAATTAGGGGGTGTTTTGGGTGTATATGAGGAGAGGTGATGTTTCCTGGACGTATTCCTTGTAGAGGGACACTGAGGAGTGAAAAGGGATGCCCAAAATGAGAGGTGCAGGCCTCTATTTATAGGTTGCATGGCAGTGGCTTAGTATGTCGCACGACATAACAAGCCATAACCGTTTTCCTTCTAGAAACATGCAAGGTGGCAGTCTTCTAGAAGTCTTCCTGGCAGGGTATGTCGCACGACATAAGAAGCCCTATCCAGTTCCTTCTAGAAACATGCAAGGTGGCAGATTCTAGAAGGCCCCTTTCCAGCGAGGTCCTGCATGGAATTTTGATTCCTAACAGGTCCTTCCTTACTTGGAAAGCTTGGGAAAGTTCCCGAATCGCCCCCTGAACTTTATAAAAGTTTGGGAAATTGCCGGGAATTTTAATCGGAAGGCATGAGCCAGATTTGGGTACTTACAGAAGCCCCTCGGCAACGTCACTTGCAGGGCGAGTGGGGTTGTCGATAGAAAAGGATCCGATCTGGCGAATGCCGAGACGGATTAGGTGACCAAGGTGGTCGAGTGGCTGAACCTGTGGAAGGCTACCTACGTATTCCGAGTGGGAATCAAGCCATAATCGTAGTTCGGAATAGATATCCACTGGGGAAAGGGGTGTCATATGTGACGAATTGGCTGAACCTAAAGTAGGCTACCTACGTATCCCGGAGGAATCAAGCCAGGTCGTAGTTCGAACTTTTACTAAGTCGAAATGTTATTCCTTCATCTTGGAATAACGGAGATCGAAAGAGAGCGAAATGTTATTCCTTTATCCTGGAATAACGGAGATCGCGAGAGAGCGAAATGTTATTCCTTCATCCTGGAATAACGGAGATCGCGAGAGAGGTCGAAATGTTATTCCTTCATCTTGGAATAACGGAGATCGAAAGAGAGCGAAATGTTATTCCTTCATCCTGGAATAACGGAGATCGCGAGAGAGCGAAATGTTATTCCTTCATCCTGGAATAACGGAGATCGCGAGAGAGGTCGAAATGTTATTCCTTCATCTTGGAATAACGGAGATCGTAAGAGAGCGAAATGTTATTCCTTCATTCTGGAATAACAGAGATCGCGAGAAAGAATGAATTTTGTAAGACCCATTTTTCAGGGAACCATATAAGATACTAGCAACTCTGTAAGGCTTTTGGCTCAATACAGATGCTATAACCCCAATCTGTGGCCACAGAAGGGGACAGTCACAGGTATAACGTAATCCGATCACATTAGGTCACACTTTCCATAATTGATCGTATTCCGTTATACCCCTAAACATCAGCTGATTAACACAAGTTCAAGCACATAATAGATACTTGAAATGAAATCCACCAAAGGGATACAATTATACCAACATGGTAAAGCAATACTCATGTTCATTCAATACCATAGTGCAACATTCATTTCATACACTATGTATAATAATAGCAATGCATATGAACTCAAGTAAGGTAGAAAGGTATCATAAACTATCCCTACATAGCCAATATGCAATAATATATAACCTCTATAAAGGCCCAAGTTCAATAAACCAAGTTGGATTCACTATGGTGAAGTTACAATTCAAGGTTACAAAGCATTTTCCAACCAATATTTAAAGTACTTCCACTATTCCATTTTGACCAACTAAGGTGTGAGGACCCCGACCCGGAACCTACACGTGTCCCGAGTTGGAGCGTCCTTGAACTATCCCAAAAACACTAAACTTTTAAAACTTTACTTTGACTTTCAAATATAAACATTAATAACATAACAATTTCAAAAGAACTCTACTCCACTCCACTTTGGAGGAGGAGTTGACTAACTTTGAAAGCGAACACTGTTTAGTTACAAAAGATTAAGGTTATGACGTAGAAATTAAAGTTTATAATTACAAACTCCAAGAAGGAATTACCAAAATACATTTTATACGCCAACCTATACATACCCCGACAATACCCAAAAGATTACTTCCAAACTCCTCTCCGTCCTTACTTGGCCGGTCCGCCTGTCTCGGGATCTAAAACATTAAAGGGAGAGGGGTGAGAATAAATCTCAGCAAGCTATTATGGATGCAACAATATGCCAAATAGATGCAACACATAACACGTTGGAAAAACTGTAAACACCTTACGTTACCTTTGGTTTACCTTTTCCCGTCTGAACAATAGTCGTACAACATTGGGTATAATAATACTCCAATCTTAAGTGAGCTGCTTAAGCAATACTCACATCTTATAAGACCCATTTTTCAGGGAACCAAATAAGATAGTAGCAACTCTGTAAGGCTTTTGGCTCAATACAGATGCTATAACCCCAACCTGTGGCCACAGGAGGGGACGGTCACAGGTATAACATAATCCGATCACATTAGGTCACACTTCCATAATTGATCGTATTACGTTATACCCCCAATATCAGCTGATTAACAGATCATCAAGCACATAATAGTTACTTGAAATAAAATCCACAAAAGGGATAACAATAGCCACACGGTAATATATACTCATGCCCAATCAATATCAAAGTGTAACAATTTATGAATACACTAAACAACATCAATAATGTATATAATATCAAGTAAGGAAACAAGGTATCATTAACCCACCCTACAATTTCCATATACGAGGATACAAGGCCTCTATGAAGGTTCAAGTTCAATTACCAAGTGGGAGTCACGATTTATAAGTGGCCAAACAAACTTGCTAAACGATTCTAGTTCAAACTAAAGAGTTGGTTCAGGGGTCATGGGCGACCGCCCATACCACTTGGGCGACCGCCCAAGTGGATTTCCAAAGAGGATGTAAGTTTCTGCCACTATGGGCGACCGCCCTCACCACTTGGGCGACCGCCCAAGTGGATTTTCAAAGCAATGTGAGCTACTGCCATGATGGGCGGCCGCTCAGCCCCCCATGGGCGACCGCCCAAGCCTCCTTCCAGCCCAAATTCAGATTTTAATCCTTTTTAAACCTAGTTCTCCTTTCCTTCTACCATTGCTTATTTCAAGAACACCAAAGGATACCTTAACCTTACCAAGTCTCATACAAAACATGTAAACTCAAAACCAAGAAACCCTAGATCATTTATCACTACAAATTCCACCCATTTCAAACCTTTTTGATTATCTTCATTGAACCCTAGCTTCAACTAATTTCATTTTCCAATCATCCAACTTCCATTAAGGTTTCCCAAGCATGAAATCAACATCATAAGGGCAAGAACAATATTTAAAGAACTTATGAACAAGTAGAAGAAGGGAATCATAACAACTCACCTTAGGGTTTTATAATGGAAGGGTGATCTTTCTAACTTGATGGATTCTCCTAAATGATCCAACTTCAATGATGCTCCTAGACTTGAATTTGGTGGAGAAATGGCTTGGCTTCAAGAAGATGAGTTGAGAGCTTCCATGGAGTTCTCTCAAGGTCTTACTAGGAGGAAGTATGGGAATAATGGAGAAGGGAGGAGGAAGTAAGAGGAGGTGAGGGAGTTGGACACATGTCAAGCCTAGGGGGAGTAAGACTTCTTTGGCCCCCCCCAAGAAAATATCTACAAAAGGCTTTCACCCCAATTTAATTTACCCTTCCCCTTAATTAATTATTCTACCCATTTTAACCTCCTCATATATTTATCTATTTTCTATTTTTTATTATTTCTCCAAGGTTCTTATTTAATGTCTAATAAATTCATAAAAGATTCTAAATTTACTTCTCACCCAATTTATCTTAAATTAAGAATTTAAAGACATAATTGAACACATAAAGCTAACATAAATATTAAAAGCATATAATTTAATATTTAAAATTAGTGCCTAGGGTTGGGATCGTCACACTCACTTCCCCTTAAAGAAAATTCGACCCGAATTTTAAAAGACTTACTTGAATTCTCAAACAACCAAGGGTATTTCGCCCTCATCTCCGACTCTAGCTCCCACGTCGCTTCCTCGACGGTATGATTCTTCCAAAGGACTTTCACTATCGGGATACTCTTAGTTCTCAACTCCTTAACTTGAAATTCTAAGACTCTTAACGGTTCTTCCACATAAGACATGTCCGCCTGAACATCGTCGGGGGGAGAACTCAAAACATGGGAGGGGTCATGACAATACTTCCTTAACATAGAAACGTGAAACACATCATGAAGCAAAGAAAAAGACGGGGGTAACGCCAACCGGTAAGCCAAATCCCCAATCTTCTCTAGAATCTCAAACGGACCTACAAACCTCGGAGCCAACTTACCCTTATTACCAAACCTTTTAATTCCCGTCCTCGGAGAGACCTTCAAGAACACAAAGTCACCAACCCGAAAAGATAAATCCCGTCTTCTATTGTCGGCGTAGCTTTTCTGTCTACTCTGAGCCGTCTTCAATCTATCCCGAATCACCTTGATCTTCTCCGTAGAATCTCTAACCAAATCCGGGCCCCAAAGTCTCGCTTCACCTACCTCATCCCAACACATCGGAGATCTACACTTTCTACCATACAACGCCTCATACGGAGCCATCTCAATACTAGACTAATAACTGTTATTGTAAGCAAACTCAACTAACGGTAGATGATCCTCCCACGATAATTGGAAATCCATCACACAAGCCCGTAACATATCCTCAAGTATCTGAATAGTTCTCTCGGACTGACCGTCAGTTTGAGGATGAAACGCCGTACTAAAACACAACTTAGAACCCAAGGCTTCATGCAATGCTCTCCAAAATCTAGAAGTGAACCTCGGATCTCTATCGGAAACAATACTAACTGGAACCCCGTGAAGTCTCACAATCTCCTTCATATACAACTGGGCTAACTTCTCCAAGGAAAACTTGGTTGACACCGGAAGAAAATGAGCCGACTTTGTCAACCTATCCACAATAACCCAAATAGCATCCATCTTCTTCGCGGTAAGAGGTAAACCCGAAACAAAATCCATCGAGATCCCTTCCCATTTCCACTCCGGAATATCCAACGGTTGAAGTAGTCCCGCTCTGATGCTCGGCCTTAATTTGTTGACAAGTCAAACACTTAGAAACATAATCCGCAATTTCCCTTTTCATTCCATTCCACCAATATCCACGCTTCAAGTCTTGATACATTTTCGTACTACCCGGGTGAATCGCAAACTTGGACTTATGGCCATCCTCTAATACACGCCTCTTGATTTCCGGTGATGAAGGAACGCAAATTCTCCCTTGAAAGGTTAAAATCCCATCTCTATTCAACGCAAATTCCCCGGCTTTCCCATCTTGCACTTGATCAAAAATTTTCTTCAACTCCGGATCACCTTGTTGAGCTTCCTTCAAATCTCCATACAATGTCGGAACGGCTCGAACATTCGTAATTATTACTTCACTCTTCAATTCTCGAGAACTCAAAGCTGACACATACGCCTTTCGGCTAATCGCATCCGCCACTACATTGGCCTTCCCCGGATGATAAGAAATTATACAATCAAAATCCTTCAAAAACTCAAGCCATCTCCTTTGTCGGTTGTTCAACTCCTTTTGGGTAAATAAGTATTTCAAACTCTTATGATCGGTGAAAATCTCAAACTTCGCCCCATAAAGGTAGTGTTTCCACTTATGCAACGCAAATACAATCGCCGCCAATTCCATATCATGAGTAGGGTAATTCTGTTCCGCCGGTGATAACTTCCTAGAGGCATACGCAATAACCTTCCCATTTTGCATGAGGACACATCCCAAACCCGCCTTCGAGGCATCACTATAGATCACAAAATTCTCACAACCATCCGGAAGGGTAAGAACAGGAGCCGTTGTTAACCTTTTCTTCAATTCATTAAAACTTTCTTCACACTTGGAATCCCATACAAACGATACATCCTTCCGAGTCAACCTAGTCAACGGAGTCGCAATCCGAGAAAACCCTTCAATGAACCTCCGATAATACCCCGCCAAACCAAGAAAACTACGGACCTCGGTCACAGTCGAAGGTTGCTTCCAATTAACCACGGCTTCAATCTTTGAAGGATCCACGGAAATTCCCGAACTCGACACCACATGCCCCAAGAAAGAAATCTGCTCAAGCCAAAACTCGCACTTGCTGAACTTAGCGTACAACTGCTTCTCACGAAGAACGGACAAGACAATCCTCAAATGCTTCTCGTGCTCTTCCCGGGACTTAGAGTAAACAAGAATATCATCTATGAACACTACCACAAAGCTATCAAGATAAGGCTTGAAGACACGGTTCATCATATCCATAAACACGGCTGGAGCATTAGTCAACCCGAAGGGCATCACAACAAACTCATAATGACCATATCTAGTTCGGAAAGCTGTCTTAGCAATATCATCCGGCCTAATCTTCAACTGATGGTATCCGCTTCTCAAATCAAGCTTTGAGTAGATAACGGAACCTTGGAGTTGGTCAAACAAATCATCTATATGCGGAAGAGGATATTTATTCTTAATGGTGGCTTGGTTCAACAAACGATAGTCAATACACAATCGTAAGGTACCATCCTTCTTCCTAACAAATAAGACCGGTGCTCCCCACGGAGACACACTAGGACGAATAAAACCTCGGTCTAGAAATTCTTGCAATTGGACCTTCAATTCTTTCAACTCGGCCGGAGCCATTCTATAGGGTGCTTTAGAGATAGGGGCGGTGCCGGGAACTAAGTCAATACAAAACTCTACCTCACGATCCGGAGGCATAGAGTACTCACTAGAAAACACATCACTAAACTCATTCACAACCGGGACATGAGCTAACTCGGGAGACTTCTTATTGGAATCTACCACATAAGCCAAGTAACCCGCACACCCCTTAGATAGCATCTTCCTAGCCTTTAAAGCAGAAATGACATGTAAACCGAACATAGATCTATCCGCATCAAATATAAAAGTAGGCACATCAGGCATAGCAAATGAGACTCGCTTTCTACGACAGTCTACCAAAGCATGACACTGACTCAACCAATCCATTCCAAGGATCACATCAAAATCACGGATTGGTAACTCGACCAAATCCACCGGCAATACATGCCCACATATAGTCACATCACAACCAGGATATATCAAAGAAGATGTGAGGCACTCTCCCATAGGAGTAGAGACCTCCAACACATAAGGCATAGATTCAGGCAAAGTATGCAATGAGAATGCAAAATGTGATGCCACAAATGAATGGGAAGACCCGGGATCTATAAGAATGCGGGCCTTAACTCCTGAGACAGGAACTATACCTCTAATGACAGCATTGGGATCGACCTCTCCTTGACCCAAGGCGAACACTCGACCTTGCACCCTATCTTTGGGTTTCCCGTCTACACCTCTCTTCACACCACTACCTTGTCCCCCAAATCCGGTACCCGAAGCTTGCTTATACGCCACGGGACAATTCTTCCGGAAATGGCTGTCGCCCCACACTCTAGACATTTTCCTTGCTTGCTCCAACACTTGTCCTCCGAATGCCCGAGCTTCTTACAATAACCGCACACTTTGTCCCAAAGCTGACACGGAGTCGAACGATTTGCCGGAGTCGTCACATTTCCTCCTCGATTTGCCCCCGGAGTGAATGTCCTAGGCTGCGCTCTATTCTGTCCCGAACCTTGACCTTGGAATCTATTTCTGTTTCCGCCTTCATTCTTACCACGATGCTCCTCTATGTCATTCTCAATCCGATACGCCATATTCACTGCTGCTTGGAAGTTGGCGAAGTTATGCGTCAATAGCGCTTGGAACTCAACCCTTAAACCCTTCACAAACCGGTAGATCCGCCTCTCCTCATCCGGCACCAAATGAGGACAATATCGGGCTAACTCTGTGAACTTTGCTGAATACTGTGCTATAGTCATGGTCCCTTGCTCCAGTTTCAGAAACTCGACTTCCTTCTTGTCTCTAGTAACCATCGGCACGAAGTGATCCCGGAACTTGCGTGTAAAGTTCTCCCAAGTCTGCGGTGTCAAATCCCGGTCCCAACCATCCTTCACTACCTGCCACCAGTGCTCCGCGGGTCCTTCCAACTTGAAAACGGCGCATCTCACCTTCTCCGCATCCGAACTCTCCATAGCTGCGAAAATCTTATTCATAGCCTCAAGCCACCTCTCAGCCTTCACCGGATCCGGATCTCCGTTGAAGCTAGGAGGAGACATCTTCACGAACTTCTCTAGACCATGTTGCCCTTGTACGCCCTCATTGCTGTTGCCTACCTTGATTCTGATTTGCCATAGTCTGAAGAAACACTCGGAACATATCCATCATTTCAACATTCGGATTACCACCATCACCCAAAGCCCGATTCTGATCACCATCATTTCCCGCCATTATAACAAACTCCTGCATTAAACACTCGACGTCAGTTATCACACACTCTCACTCAGCTAGACTCTACCCGAGAATTCTAACCGAGCTCTGATACCAACTGTGAGGACCCCGACCCGGAACCTACACGTGTCCCGAGTTGGAGCGTCCTCAAACTATCCCAAAAACACTAAACTTTTAAAACTTTACTTTGACTTTCAAATATAAACATTAATAACATAACAATTTCAAAAGAACTCTACTCCACTCCACTTTGGAGGAGGAGTTGACTAACTTTGAAAGCGAACACTGTTTAGTTACAAAAGATTAAGGTTATGACGTAGAAATTAAAGTTTATAATTACAAACTCCAAGAAGGAATTACCAAAATACATTTTATACGCCAACCTATACATACCCCGACAATACCCAAAAGATTACTTCCAAACTCCTCTCCGTCCTTACTTGGCCGGTCCGCCTGTCTCGGGATCTAAAAACATTAAAGGGAGAGGGGTGAGAATAAATCTCAGCAAGCTATTATGGATGCAACAATATGCCAAATAAATGCAACACATAACACGTTGGAAAAACTGTAAACACCTTACGTTACCTTTGGTTTACCTTTTTCCGTCTGAACAATAGTCGTACAACATTGGGTATAATAATACTCCAATCTTAAGTGAGGCTTAAGCAATACTCACATCTTATAAGACCCATTTTTCGGGGAACCAAATAAGATAGTAGCAACTCTGTAAGGCTTTTGGCTCAATACGGATGCTATAACCCCAACACTGTGGCCGCGGGAGGGGACGGTCGCAGTATAACATAATCCGATCACATTAGGTCACACTTCCATAATTGATCGTATTACGTTATACCCCCAATATCGGTGATTAACAAATCATCAAGCACATAATAGTTACTTGAAATAAAATCCACAAAAGGGATAAACAATAGCCACACGGTAATATATACTCATGCCCAATCAATATCAAAGTGTAACAATTTATGAATACACTAAACAACATCAATAATGTATATAATATCAAGTAAGGAAACAAGGTATCATTAACCCACCCTACAATTTCCATATACGAGGATACAAGGCCTCTATGAAGGTTCAAGTTCAATTACCAAGTGGGAGTCACGATTTATAAGTGGCCAAACAAACTTGCTAAACGATTCTAGTTCAAACTAAAGAGTTGGTTCAGGGGTCATGGGCGACCGCCCATACCACTTGGGCGACCGCCCAAGTGGATTTCCAAAGAGGATGTAAGTTTCTGCCACTATGGGCGACCGCCCTCACCACTTGGGCGACCGCCCAAGTGGATTTTCAAAGCAATTGTGAGCTACTGCCATGATGGGCGGCCGCTCAGCCCCGTGGGCGACCGCCCAAGCCTCCTTCCGGCCCAAATTCGATTTTAATCCTTTTTAAACCTAGTTCTCCTTTCCTTCTACCATTGCTTATTTCAAGAACACCAAAGGATACCTTAACCTTACCAAGTCTCATACAAAACATGTAAACTCAAAACCAAGAAACCCTAGATCATTTATCACTACAAATTCCACCCATTTCAAACCTTTTTGATTATCTTCATTGAACCCTAGCTTCAACTAATTTCATTTTCCAATCATCCAACTTCCATTAAGGTTTCCCAAGCATGAAATCAACATCATAAGGGCAAGAACAATATTTAAAGAACTTATGAACAAGTAGAAGAAGGGAATCATAACAACTCACCTTAGGGTTTTATAATGGAAGGGTGATCTTTCTAACTTGATGGATTCTCCTAAATGATCCAACTTCAATGATGCTCCTAGACTTGAATTTGGTGGAGAAATGGCTTGGCTTCAAGAAGATGAGTTGAGAGCTTCCATGGAGTTCTCTCAAGGTCTTGCTAGGAGGAAGTATGGGAATAATGGAGAAGGGAGGAGGAAGTAAGAGGAGGTGAGGGAGTTGGACACATGTCAAGCCTAGGGGGAGTAAGACTTCTTTGGCCCCCCAAGAAAATATCTACAAAAGGCTTTCACCCCAATTTAATTTACCCTTCCCCTTAATTAATTATTCTACCCATTTTAACCTCCTCATATATTTATCTATTTTCTATTTTTTATTATTTCTCCAAGGTTCTTATTTAATGTCTAATAAATTCATAAAAGATTCTAAATTTACTTCTCACCCAATTTATCTTAAATTAAGAATTTAAAGACATAATTGAACACATAAAGCTAACATAAATATTAAAAGCATATAATTTAATATTTAAAATTAGTGCCTAGGGTTGGGGTCGTCACACTCACTTCCCCTTAAAGAAAATTCGACCCGAATTTTAAAAGACTTACTTGAATTCTCAAACAACCAAGGGTATTTCGCCCTCATCTCCGACTCTAGCTCCCACGTCGCTTCCTCGACGGTATGATTCTTCCAAAGGACTTTCACTATCGGGATACTCTTAGTTCTCAACTCCTTAACTTGAAATTCTAAGACTCTTAACGGTTCTTCCACATAAGACATGTCCGCCTGAACATCGTCGGGGGGAGAACTCAAAACATGGGAGGGGTCATGACAATACTTCCTCAACATAGAAACGTGAAACACATCATGAAGCAAAGAAAAAGACAGGGGTAACGCCAACCGGTAAGCCAAATCCCCAATCTTCTTTAGAATCTCAAACGGACCTACAAACCTCGGAGCCAACTTACCCTTATTACCAAACCTTTTAATTCCCGTCCTCGGAGAGACCTTCAAGAACACAAAGTCACCAACCCGAAAAGATAAATCCCGTCTTCTATTGTCGGCGTAGCTTTTCTGTCTACTCTGAGCCGTCTTCAATCTATCCCGAATCACCTTGATCTTCTCCGTAGAATCTCTAACCAAATCCGGGCCCCAAAGTATCGCTTCACCTACCTCATCCCAACACATCGGAGATCTACACTTTCTACCATACAACGCCTCATACGGAGCCATCTCAATACTAGACTGATAACTGTTATTGTAAGCAAACTCAACTAACGGTAGATAATCCTCCCACGATAATTGGAAATCCATCACACAAGCCCGTAACATATCCTCAAGTATCTGAATAGTTCTCTCGGACTGACCATCGGTTTGAGGATGAAACGCCGTACTAAAACACAACTTAGAACCCAAGGCTTCATGCAATGCTCTCCAAAATCTAGAAGTGAACCTCGGATCTCTATCGGAAACAATACTAACTGGAAACCCGTGAAGTCTCAGAATCTCCTTCATATACAACTGGGCTAACTTCTCCAACGAAAACTTGGTTGACACCGGAAGAAAATGAGCCGACTTTGTCAACCTATCCACAATAACCCAAATAGCATCCATCTTCTTCGCGGTAAGAGGTAAACCCGAAACAAAATCCATCGAGATTCCTTCCCATTTCCACTCCGGAATATCCAACGGTTGAAGTAGTCCCGCCGGTCTCTGATGCTCGGCCTTAATTTGTTGACAAGTCAAACACTTAGAAACATAATCCGCAATTTCCCTTTTCATTCCATTCCACCAATATCCACGCTTCAAGTCTTGATACATTTTCGTACTACCCGGGTGAATCGCAAACTTGGACTTATGGCCATCCTCTAATACACGCCTCTTGATTTCCGGTGATGAAGGAACGCAAATTCTCCCTTGAAAGGTTAAAATCCCATCTCTATTCAACGCAAATTCCCCGACTTTCCCATCTTACACTTGATCAAAAATTTTCTTCAACTCCGGATCACCTTGTTGAGCTTCCTTCAAATCTCCATACAATGTCGGAATGGCTCGAACATTCGCAATGATTACTTCACTCTTCAATTCTCGAGAACTCAAAGCTGACACATACGCCTTTCGGCTAATCGCATCCGCCACTACATTGGCCTTCCCCGGATGATAAGAAATTATACTATCAAAATCCTTCAAAAACTCAAGCCATCTCCTTTGTCGGTTGTTCAACTCCTTTTGGGTAAATAAGTATTTCAAACTCTTATGATCGGTGAAAATCTCAAACTTCGCCCCATAAAGGTAGTGTTTCCACTTATGCAACGCAAATACAATCGCCGCCAATTCCATATCATGAGTAGGGTAATTCTGCTCCGCCGGTGATAACTTCCTAGAGGCATACGCAATAACCTTCCCATTTTGCATGAGGACACATCCCAAACCCGCCTTCGAGGCATCACTATAGATCACAAAATTCTCACAACCATCCGGAAGGGTAAGAACAGGAGCCGTCGTCAACCTCTTCTTCAATTCATTAAAACTTTCTTCACACTTGGAATCCCATACAAACGATACATCCTTCCGAGTCAACCTAGTCAACGGAGTCGCAATCCGAGAAAACCCTTCAATGAACCTCCGATAATACCCCGCCAAACCAAGAAAACTACGGACCTCGGTCACAGTCGAAGGTTGCTTCCAATTAACCACGGCTTCAATCTTTGAAGGATCCACGGAAATTCCCGAACTAGACACCACATGCCCCAAGAAAGAAATCTGCTCAAGCCAAAACTCGCACTTTGCTTGAACTTAGCGTACAATCGCTTCTCACGAAGAATGGACAAGACAATCCTCAAATGCTTCTCGTGCTCTTCCCGGGACTTAGAGTAAACAAGAATATCATCTATGAACACTACCACAAAGCTATCAAGATAAGGCTTGAAGACACGGTTCATCATATCCATAAACACGGCTGGAGCATTAGTCAACCCGAAGGGCATCACAACAAACTCATAATGACCATATCTAGTTCGGAAAAATTTGTCTTAGCAATATCATCCGGCCTAATCTTCAACTGATGGTATCCGCTTCTCAAATCAAGCTTTGAGTAGATAACGGAACCTTGGAGTTGGTCAAACAAATCATCTATATGCGGAAGAGGATATTTATTCTTAATGGTGGCTTGGTTCAACAAACGATAGTCAATACACAATCGTAAGGTACCATCCTTCTTCCTAACAAATAAGACCGGTGCTCCCCACGGAGACACACTAGGACGAATAAAACCTCGGTCTAACAATTCTTGCAATTGGACCTTCAATTCTTTCAACTCGGCCGGAGCCATTCTATAGGGTGCTTTTGAGATAGGTGCGGTACCGGGCACTAAGTCAATACAAAACTCTACCTCACGATCCGGAGGCATAGAGTACTCACTAGAAAACACATCACTAAATTCATTGACAACCGGAACATGAGCTAACTCGGGAGACTTCTTATTGGAATCTACCACATAAGCCAAGTAACCCGCACACCCCTTAGATAGCATCTTCCTAGCCTTTAAAGCAGAAATGACATGTAAACCGAACATAGATCTATCCGCATCAAATATAAAAGTAGGCACATCAGGCATAGCAAATGAGACTCGCTTTCTACGACAGTCTACCAAAGCATGACACTGACTCAACCAATCCATTCCAAGGATCACATCAAAATCACGGATTGGTAACTCGACCAAATCCACCGGCAATACATGCCCACATATAGTCACATCACAACCAGGATATATCAAAGAAGATGTGAGGCACTCTCCCATAGGAGTAGAGACCTCCAACACATAAGGCATAGATTCAGGCAAAGTATGCAATGAGAATGCAAAATGTGATGCCACAAATGAATGGGAAGACCCGGGATCTATAAGAATGCGGGCCTTAACTCCTGAGACAGGAACTATACCTCTAATGACAGCATTGGGATCGACCTCTCCTTGACCCAAGGCGAACACTCGACCTTGCACCCTATCTTTGGGTTTCCCGTCTACACCTCTCTTCACACCACTACCTTGTCCCCCAAATCCGGTACCCGAAGCTTGCTTATTCTGCCACCTGGGACAATTCTTCCGGAAATGGCCTGTCGCCCCACACTCTAAACATTTTCCTTGCTTGCTCCAACACTTGTTGTAACGACCCTAAACCTAGGCACCTATTTTAGTATCATAAAATGTTCTTTAATATTATTTTTAATATTATGTGTTTAATTTATATCTTTGATTTCTTAAAAATTTAAAATGAAATGATTTGGAAAATAAAATAATATTCTGGGGAGAATTATAATATTGGAAATGGATAAAATAAATAAAATGTGGGTAGATAATTTGTGTAGGGGAAAAGTAAAGAATAGCAATAGAAAAAGAAATAAGAAAGTAAGAGAGGAGGTTTAGGGAGGGGCCATATTCCCTAAATTACTCCCCTCCCTCCCATTTGTCAAAGAAGGCCATACCCTTCCCCATATCTCTTCCACACTTTCCCCTACTCCTCCTTCCCTCATCATTGTCATCTTCATCTTCTTCTTCTTCTTCCTTCTCTAAAAGATCCATGGAAGCCTCAACCCTCATAAATTCATAATAAATCCAATTCTTATCCATTTGAAGATCCGGGTGTACTTTTGGATTCGTGGAGTCGAGAGGAACACATGGAGCTAAGAAGATCTTTGATCCACTTCATAAATTCTAGGTGAGTTATTATGACTTCCCTTCAAATAAATGTTCATGGAATATTTGATATTATTAATGTTATTATAAATGTTGTTTGAAATGTTAGGACACATTCTTGGAGTTGAGGAATTAGATAATGTTATGGGATGTTGTTGTTGTTCATAAGAAGTGCTTAAGAGTACAAGAAAAATGGGTTAATGTTATAGAAAAATGTTATTGTACATGGAAGTGTTAAAGAGTATAAGAAAATGGGTGGAGATTAGATTAGAAAGAGTTAACTTGAGATGTGGTAATAAATTGGTTGGAAAATCAAGTTGTAAATGACTTAGGTTTATGTTATCTTGGGGTTTAAATGATTTAATATGAAAAGTATGAAGTTTAGTAAGCCTTTCTAAGTTCACAAAATAAAGGAAATTTAATTTGGAACAATTTGATTTAGGTTGCTGAAGGAATTTTAGTCTGTTCTGAATTCTGGGTTCAGGGCACGAGTCGTGCCTTGGATGGGGCCGAGTCGTGACAAGGATTAAAGGGAAGTCGTGCCTAGTGGGGACGCCTGATTCTGGGGAAGGCCAAAGGGGCACGAGTCGTGCCCTGGGGCACGAGTCGTGCCCTGGACTGGTGACATTGGGTCAATTTTGGAGCTGTTTAAACCTAAGCAAACTAGAACCAAAATGAAATCTCTTTAACCTAGATTAAAGTAGAATACTTTGGCTACACAATGACATCTTAAGTGATCAAAATGAAATTGTGGAAGTAGTTTAAAAATTGTCCCGAAAATGGTTGAGAGGCTTGATTTGTAACTTCACCAAAATAATTCCAACTTGGGAAATAGATCTTGAACTTTCATTGAGGTTATTCGAGGTTATATAATGAATATGTAGGAAGGGTTTATGATACATAGTGGCCTTACTTACTCCATATCTTTGGTGAGTAATTTGCAATAGAGTAGAAGCTATAGGTTTCACTATTGAGCTAATTGGTAATGGGTATGTATCACCTTGTGGCATTGTTTCCAAGTTGTGGAATTATTGATTATATGGGTACCTTAATATCCTAAGTATGGACTATTTGGCAAGTGTTATGTGGCATCCCGGTGTGGATTATTTGGCAAGTTATTGCATTGTTATTCCAAGTATGGATATGTTTACTATGTGGTTGTATGGTTATCCCATTTGTGGATTTATTTGTTATCATTCATATTTATTGATGATACTATGCATAGTGTATTAAATGGTTGTTGCACTACGGTATTGATTTGCATGAGTATACATTACCATGTTGTTATATGATTATCCCTTTTTGTGGATTATAATTCAAGTATCTATTATGTGCTTGAATGTGTTTATGTTCGGGTGGGTATGATGGAAGTCAATCAATTATTGATTTGTTCTATAAGTGATTGAAGGTTCATCATACCGGTGACCCTCCCCCCTCTGTGGCCACAGAGTGGGGCTGTGCTAACGACTGTATTGAGCATGAAGAAGCCTTTACAGACCTGTTGCGATTGGTGTATCGGGGGAATGCTTCTGTATTAAGCCTAAAGCTTTACAGTTAGCGATATTATTGTTGGATACTCTATTATAGGTATCTTTTCTTATATGGATCTCTGGGGTATGAGTCCTATAAGAGGTGAATGTGCTGGAGGCACTTCACCAAAGAGTGGAGTTGGACTCCCACGTTGTACGACTTATTGTTCAGACGGGAAAGGTAAAATGAGGTAACGTAATGTGTTTACCGCTTTCATAATGTGTTATGTGCTACCATGCTATGTGTTGCACTTTATTGGCATCTTGCTGCATTCATAATAGCTCATTGAGATTTATTCTCACCCTTCTCCCTTTACTGTTTTTAGATTCCGAGACAGGCGGACCGGCCAAGTAAGGACGGTGAGGAGTTTGTAAGTGAGATTTGGGAATTGTCGGGGTATATATATAAGTTGGAGGATAAAGTGTATTTTGGTATAATTCATTTATGATATTGTATTTATAAACCTTAATGCTAAGTTATAACTAATACCTTTTTGTAACTAAAACAGTTTCTTACTTTCTAAGTTAGTTAACTATTTCTCCATTTCGAAAAGGTGTAGATTTATTTTGAAATGGTTATAACAATTGTATTCACTTTTGAAAGTTAAATAAAAGTTTTAAAAGTCTAGGAAATTTGGGTTAGTTCGAGGACGCTCCAGCTCGGGACACGTGTAGGTTCCGGGTCGGGGTCCTCACAGTTGGTATCAGAGCTCGGTTAGAATTCTCGGGTAGAGTCTAGCTGAGTGAGAGTGTGCAATAACTTACGTCGAGAGTTTAATGCAGGAATTTGTTCAAAGACAGAAAATGATATTGACCCCCCAAGGAATCAAGGAAAGGTGAGTTATGGAAAGATAGATTCCTCCACCCTCATTTGCGGTATTTTACCTGTCTCAGGAGTTAGGGTTCATACTTTTATAAATCCTTGTTTAGTCGTTCTCATGTGGCATTACATTCCATCTCTATTTGCATATATGGCCCGAGAGTTGCCTTATGTACTGGAGGTTCTACTCCGATGGGAGAGTACCTCGAATCATCCTTGATCTTCAAGGTAGTCGTGATTAATTGGGCATGGATTGCCGTTGGATATGGTAAATATACCAATCCGTGAATTATTGTTATAGTGACCTGAATTGATTGAGTAGTTGATGTGTTTGGGGAGGACTGTCACAAAAAGCGAGTCTCCTTATCTATGTTTGATTTGCCTCCGTGTGTGGTTGAGGCGGATGAGTCATTAATTGCTATTATGTCATATATGCATAAATGTCGAAAGTATGGCCTATTTGAAGAGTGGTTTATGGTTGTATAACTTTCGTGAGTATTTATACATTGGTGTCTCGTGGTGGAGACTATATATATGAGACTAGTATTGAAAGTGATAGTCTAAGTGGGATTTTATGGTTTATAAGATATCGCGAGTACGAGTGTTTATAGAACTGACATATATTTGCCTTAGGTGCTATAAGTATATTCTCTGATGAGGGATTGATTGTATTCTTGCTACTAATTTGAATAGGAAATCAGATATTCTTGTAGATGATATCACCCTATAAGTTGACTAAATGGTGTTTTCCATGTGAGTTTCAAATTGGGTTCCCATCAGGTATCATGCCAAGATATTGAGGCTTGAGTTGATATAAGGTACTATTTTGGTTTTCGGACCCCTAGATAGAGGACATTAATTGGAATGATGGAATTGATGATTCAACTTGAGTTTGATAGAGAAGATGATAGGCTTAGCGAGTATCCGTAAGGATAAATTATTACTATATTTAGGAAAGATGATACTTGGTGGTTATTCATAGGTTAAAGAGATCTCAAATAGGTAACTGGGAAGAATAAGTATTAGTTATCCCTTGTTGATGATTTGTATGACTGATTTTTGAAACTAGTAGAATGCTAAAAGGTTGTTAGTTGAATTTTTCGGAGTGTTACAATTGCAGTGAATATTTGTTGTAAGGATATACTTAAGACAACATCTGTATCTAGTGTGACCATTTTAGTTTGAGGTTGTGTATTGGTTATGGAGAAGTAAATAGGGTAAATGTGAAGAAGTATAATAGATGTAGTTATTGGTGACTTATAGGATCAACTTTAGGAATTGATAACATATGTATCTGGGTTGTTTTGAGAAACGATTATCATTAGTTGAGGAAATAAAATAAGGATGAATCTTATTGGGAGAAAGGATACTTTAAGATGATTTCACCCTATAGGTCGACTTAGTTGCGTGACTCATATGAGGAATTAGTGTGATGTTTGGTAGGTATTGGCGTTATGTGAATTTTGAGTTATTGATGGTTATCGAGAGGTAAGTTAGTTACAGTACTATTAAGGTGTAATCGCAATTTGAGGATGATTTACCTAGTTTATAATCTTAATGATTGTTTTTAGTGTTATTTATCGGGATAGTAATAGTATTGCAAGATTTTGTTTTCTTATAAAGAATTTAACTAAGTATAAATATTATGAGTGGTGGCTATACTATAAATAGAGGTAGAACAAGAATATTATGTTAAAAAAAAAAAAAGAATTGTTTTAAATGTGTTTTAGAACTTGG
Source organism: Adenophora triphylla var. japonica (assembly GCA_022495995.1). Taxonomy (NCBI): domain Eukaryota; kingdom Viridiplantae; phylum Streptophyta; class Magnoliopsida; order Asterales; family Campanulaceae; genus Adenophora; species Adenophora triphylla. The sequence continues at coordinate 17,115 of JAFEMH010007950.1, read as the reverse complement.
GATTTTATATGGGACCTCTGTGTGAGTATTTGTGCCCTTCGGGGATAGTGTGATTTAATAAGGTCAATGAACAGTTTTTGTGCGCATTAAAATCTGTGAGTAATTTAATTATCTACCACTGGTATGGGACGGTTGTAGATAATTAGATCGCTCGAGTTATTTTTGTTAACGTATTAATCTTTTTAAAAAAAAAAAAATTTCTTAAAGATTTTGAGTGGTTTAGTTAATTAAAACTGGTATGGGACAGTTTTAAATAAATAAACCATTCGAGTCTCACTGGATCTCTTTTTGTCTATCCTTTGGTATCCTAAAGATGTAATTTGTACAGAAGCTCGTGGAAAGGCAACTTATTTCCCTATAGTGATTAATTATATTAAAGTTTCGATCCGAGAATAATTTGATAAATTGTGGGGTTATTAATGTAACGGTCGCAGTAGACTTGGTTTTGTATTGAAGTTGGACCGGCTCCGTTGTGGGCGACCAACCATTTGAGTTGAATATTGATCTGTCACTGGACCTGAACATAATTAGCACATTGAACTGAGAAATATAGTCGACTAATATTCCGTTTATGGAATCAGGGTCTTATTAGCGTGTCCATATTTATTATTTCATGGGCAATTGTTTAATGTTGTATTATGAGAACTGCGGATAAGATAATTGAACTAACTCGTTTCAAGTGAGTCAAGACCTAAGGTGGTACGGTCATAAATGTGAAAATAGAATATTGATGTTAGAAGATTTATTAAAATATTTAGAGTTCTAGATTGAACTGAGAGTATTATTACGATGAATTTTGTGATTTGGTTATCTTGGAAGTAAAAAGGAGTATGTTGTTTTGTTTATATGAAGTTGATTGTATTTCTATTCTTTATATATAGTTTGATGAGATATTGATTGATAGAGTCCTCACATATGTTAGGGGATAATTCGATTGTATAAACCCCATAGTAGTAAATGGATTGGATAGACATCATTTGGGAAAGATCCTTTTAGAATGTATGGATGCTATTAAGTTTAACCTTGTAAAAATTTGAGGGATCATTACTTATTGTTGAGGATATGCTACGGGCATGTACAATGGATTATTGTAGTCGATAGGACGTATGATTACCAGTGGTTGGGTGCGTATAATAGCAGTTATCATTCTAGCATTTAGATAAAACCTTATGAGGTATGGTTCGGGAAGAAAATATCGATCTCTAATTTGTTGGGGTGAGGTTAGTGAAGCAAGGCCTAAGGTGAATTGGCGTCAAAGTTGTTAATCCAATTGAAGTTTTAGAAAGGGTTGGTGATTTGACTCATAGACTGACTTGGAGCAGCTTATAGATATTTAAAGTTTTAAAGGCAATATTGTAATGTATTGGGTGAGATAAGTTGTAATACTTTCATTTATTTATATTTTTATTAAGGTCGTGAAAATTTGGGTTAGTGATAATTGTGTGGTATTCTTGAAACATTTAGTGTAATATCGTATTATTAATGGAATTAGAAATCTTGGGAAAGAATCACAGCATTGAAGAGACTGATTGGGAATTGAAATCTGAGGTATACATATAACCGAGGCAAGTTGATCATTTAGGTAAGTGACAGTCAAATTCGGGACGAATTTTCTTTAAGGGGGAGTGATTGTAACGACCCTAAACCTAGGCACCTATTTTAGTATCATAAAATGTGCTTTAATATTATTTTTAATATTATGTGTTTAATTTATATCTTTGATTTCTTAAAAATTTAAAATGAAATGATTTGGAAAATAAAATAATATTCTGGGGAGAATTATAATATTGGAAATGGATAAAATAAATAAAATGTGGGTAGATAATTTGTGTAGGGGAAAAGTAAAGAATAGCAATAGAAAAAGAAATAAGAAAGTAAGAGAGGAGGTTAAGAAAGTAAGAGAGGAGGTTTAGGGAGGGGCCATATTCCCTAAATTACTCCCCTCCCTCCCATTTGTCAAAGAAGGCCATACCCTTCCCCATATCTCTTCCACACTTTCCCCTACTCCTCCTTCCCTCATCATTGTCATCTTCATCTTCTTCTTCTTCTTCCTTCTCTAAAAGATCCATGGAAGCCTCAACCCTCATAAATTCATAATAAATCCAATTCTTATCCATTTGACGATCCGGGTGTACTTTTGGGTTCGTGGAGTCGAGAGGAACACATTGAGCTAAGAAGATCTTTGATCCACTTCATAATTTATATGTGAGTTATTATGACTTCCCTTCAAATAATTGTTCATGGAATATTTGATATTATTAATGTTATTATAAATGTTGTTTGAAATGTTAGGACACATTCTTGGAGTTGAGGAATTAGATAATGTTATGGGATGTTGTTGTTGTTCATAAGAAGTGCTTAAGAGTACAAGAAAAATGGGTTAATGTTATAGAAAAATGTTATTGTACATGGAAGTGTTAAAGAGTATAAGAAAATGGGTGGAGATTAGATTAGAAAGAGTTAACTTGAGATGTGGTAATAAATTGGGTGGAAAATCAAGTTGTAAATGACTTAGGTTTATGTTATCTTGGGGTTTAAATGATTTAATATGAAAAGTATGAAGTTTAGTAAGCCTTTCTAAGTTCACAAAATAAAGGAAATTTAATTTGGAACAATTTGATTTAGGTTGCTGAAGGAATTTTAGTCTGTTCTGAATTCTGGGTTCAGGGCACGAGTCGTGCCCTGTGGCACGAGTCGTGCCTTGGATGGGGACGAGTCGTGACAAGGATTAAAGGGAAGTCGTGCCTAGTGGGGACGCTGATTACGGGAAGGCCAAAGGGGCACGAGTCGGTGCCACTGGGCACGAGTCGTGCCACTGGATCGGTGACATTGGGTCAATTTTGGAGCTGTTTAAACCTAAGCAAACTAGAACCAAAATGAAATCTCTTTAACCTAGATTAAAGTAGAATACTTTGGCTACACAATGACATCTTAAGTGATCAAAATGAAATTGTGGAAGTAGTTTAAAAATTGTCCCGAAAATGGTTGAGAGGCTTGATTTGTAACTTCACCAAAATAATTCCAACTTGGGAAATAGATCTTGAACTTTCATTGAGGTTATTCGAGGTTATATAATGAATATGTAGGAAGGGTTTATGATACATAGTGGCCTTACTTACTCCATATCTTTGGTGAGTAATTTGCAATAGAGTAGAAGTTATAGGTTTCACTATTGAGCTAATTGGTAATGGGTATGTATCACCTTGTGGCATTGTTTCCAAGTTGTGGAATTATTGATTATATGGGTACCTTAATATCCTAAGTATGGACTATTTGGCAAGTGTTATGTGGCATCCCGGTGTGGATTATTTGGCAAGTTATTGCATTGTTATTCCAAGTATGGATATGTTTACTATGTGGTTGTATGGTTATCCCATTTGTGGATTTATTTGTTATCATTCATATTTATTGATGATACTATGCATAGTGTATTAAATGGTTGTTGCACTACGGTATTGATTTGCATGAGTATACATTACCATGTTGTTATATGATTATCCCTTTTTGTGGATTATAATTCAAGTATCTATTATGTGCTTGAATGTGTTTATGTTCAAAGGGTATGATGGAAGTCAATCAATTATTGATTTGTTCTATAAGTGATTGAAGGTTCATCATACCGGTGACCTCCCCCTCCCTCGTGGCCACAGAGTGGGGGGCTGTGCTAACGACTGTATTGAGCATGAAGAAGCCTTTACAGACCTGTTGCGATTGGTGTACCGGGGGAATGCTTTTGTATTAAGCCTAAAGCTTTACAGTTAGCGATATTATTGTTGGATACTCTATTATAGGTATCTTTTCTTATATGGATCTCTGGGGTATGAGTCCTATAAGAGGTGAATATGTCTTTGGAGGCACTTCACCAAAGAGTGGAGTTGGACTCCCACGTTGTACGACTTATTGTTCAGACGGGAAAGGTAAAATGAGGTAACGTAATGTGTTTACCGCTTTCATAATGTGTTATGTGCTACCATGCTATGTGTTGCACTTTATTGGCATCTTGCTGCATTCATAATAGCTCATTGAGATTTATTCTCACCCTTCTCCCTTTACTGTTTTTAGATTCCGAGACAGGCGGACCGGCCAAGTAAGGACGGTGAGGAGTTTGTAAGTGAGATTTGGGAATTGTCGGGGTATATATATAAGTTGGAGGATAAAGTGTATTTTGGTATAATTCATTTATGATATTGTATTTATAAACCTTAATGCTAAGTTATAACTAATACCTTTTTGTAACTAAAACAGTTTCTTACTTTCTAAGTTAGTTAACTATTTCTCCATTTCGAAAAGGTGTAGATTTATTTTGAAATGGTTATAACAATTGTATTCACTTTTGAAAGTTAAATAAAAGTTTTAAAAGTCTAGGAAATTTGGGTTAGTTCGAGGACGCTCCAGCTCGGGACACGTGTAGGTTCCGGGTCGGGGTCCTCACACTTGTCCTCCGAATGCCCTAGCTTCTTACAATAACCGCACACTGTCCCAAACTGACCTGAAGTCGAACGATTTTCCAGAGTCGTCACATTTCCTCCTCGATTTGCCCCCGGAGTGAATGTCCTAGGCTGCGCTCTATTCTGTCCCGAACCTTGACCTTGGAATCTATTTCTGTTTCCGCCTTCATTCTTACCACGATGCTCCTCTATGTCATTCTCAATCCGATACGCCATATTCACTGCTGCTTGGAAGTTGGCGAAGTTATGCGTCAATAACTGCTTCCGGAACTCAACCCTTAAACCCTTCACAAACCGGTAGATCCGCCTCTCCTCATCCGGCACCAAATGAGGACAATATCGGGCTAACTCTGTGAACTTTGCTGAATACTGTGCTATAGTCATGGTCCCTTGCTCCAGTTTCAGAAACTCGACTTCCTTCTTGTCTCTAGTAACCATCGGCACGAAGTGATCCCGGAACTTGCGTGTAAAGTTCTCCCAAGTCTGCGGTGTCAAATCCCGGTCCCAACCATCCTTCACTACCTGCCACCAGTGCTCCGCGGGTCCTTCCAACTTGAAAACGGCGCATCTCACCTTCTTCACATCCGAACTCTCCATAGCTGCGAAAATCTTACTCATAGCCTCAAGCCACCTCTCAGCCTTCACCGGATCCGGATCTCCGTTGAAGCTAGGAGGAGACATCTTCACGAACTTCTCTAGACCATGTTGCCCTTGTACGCCCCTCCACGCCGCTACCTTGATTCCCGATTTGCCATAGTGCGGAGAAACACGGGAACATATCCATCATTTCAACATTCGGATTACCACCATCACCCAAAGCTTCGATTCTGATCACCATCATTTCCCGCCATTATAACAAACTCCTGCATTAAACACTCGACGTCGGTTATCACACACTCTCGCTCAGCCTAGACTCTACCCGAGAATTCTAACCGAGCTCGTCTGGCCCCTTGACGCCCGAGCCCGAAGATCGGGTCGCATTTGATCAGTTGTGGACTATCCCCACAAACCACCACAAGTCTTTCCAAAGACGTGTTGTCCTCACTTACGTGCTCACCGAGAAACTTCCCGTGGGTCACCCATCCTAGAATTTCCCGGGTCAAGCACGCTTAACCTTGGAGTCCTTATAGGATGAGCTTCCGAAAAGAAGATGCATCTTGGTGATATGAGTAGCACTAATCAAATCATATCAAACATATCAGTAAGGTAGAAAGGTATCATAAACTATCCCTACATAGCCAATATGCAATAATATATAACCTCTATAAAGGCCCAAGTTCAATAAACCAAGTTGGATTCACTATGGTGAAGTTACAATTCAAGGTTACAAAGCATTTTCCAACAAATATTTAAAGTACTTCCACTATTCCATTTTGACCAACTAAGGTATCATTGTGAAGCTAAAGTGTTCTACTTTAATCTAAGTTAAAGAGGATTCACTTTGGTTCTAGTTTGAATAGGTTTACACAGCTCTAAAGATGGTCCAAGGTTGACAGGACAGGGCACGACTCGTGCCCATGGGCACGACTCGTGCCTTTTTGCCCCCAAATCAATCAGCGAGAGTGGCACATTTTACACGACTCGCTCCCACGAATGGGCTATGGGCACGACTCGTGCCCCTTGGCACGACTCGTGCCAAGGCCAAACTCAGACTTCAGATGCAGAACATCAGCAACCATTCAACCAAAAGTTACAACACCACTTCCTCTGTTTTCTAAGGTTCTAAACAGGTATAGAAATGACCCAAAATCAGTACCAAACATTATTAACTCATTTCCTAACTATTCCAACATCAACCCACATCAATTTAAAACCAAACTTCAACTCATTTATCCATGCAACCATTATTATCAAATCATTAACACCCATTAAACCCTCCACCATTACTCTTTCAATCTAACTCTTTCCTTTCCACCAAAATCAGTTCCAACCTTGACAAAAATCCTTTTAAAATCAAATATCATGGTTTTAACAACACAAAACCATTTTCTTGAACAAAACATCAATTAACATTTTAACATGAACAATTATTTGAAAGGAGTCATAATAACTTACTTGAATAGTGAAAAATAGAATAATTTATTGACTGACTCTAAACGATCCCCTCGCCGTCAGGAACCCGAATTCGCAATCCGTTTCGAAAATGAAGAAGTAATGAAGTCTATATAATTTTATAAAGTTGGACTAGGGTTTGGTTCTCCATGGATATATATCAAATAGTTACACTAAGGCTCCTCTAAGATTCAAAGCACAAACTCTAACATTTCTTTAACTATCACACTTAAACACCCAAGCACCTCACCACATATAAAGATTTTATTAAAATTCTAAATATTATAAAATCATTATACACTTTATAATTTATTCCTTGTAGACCCTTTTTCATTAATTTTAATTCAATTCCATCCTAACTTCACATAAGTTAGTTAAAAACATATTTGAGCACATAAACTTAACATATAGCATAAAAGGAATAAAAATGAAATATTATCAACCCAACCCCACGTGCTCAACATGTGATAGAATAGTGCCTAATATCGGGGTCGTGACAGTGACCGTCGTCGTCATTGAGCGACCCAACTCATCTGGAGAACGAGGCAACTTACTCGTCCACTCGCTCGTCGAGTCGTCTATCAAGGCGACGATCCTACTGGACATACAGCTCTAGGTCGTCCCTTCATTTAGCTTCTTCAATAAGCTTGCTCGATTAGCTATTTTGGGATAAAGTCAGACCTACCACTAGGACATTCTGCACGTGCAATCACGAAACCAGTAGTAGCGCCAAAAGGTGTACAGGTTGACTTTCCATTATAAGGCAAACCACTTATCCGTGTCAGACTCAGCAGTGTCCTTACTTAGGCAGAGCAATCCCAACATGCCACGTGTACGCCTTGGGAACAAAGCTGATCCAACGGTTGGCCACTACCCAATCCAACGGTTCAGATGAAAACCCTAATACCATTTCATCCACTATAAATATGAGAACAAAATCATGGACTAAGGTAATGCAACTTTACATATTCACGCATACACACACCATATTATTACCACCTTTCTCCAGTCCATACGCTGATTCTCACGCCGGAGGGCCTTGCCGGACAAGCCCCGGCGCAGTTCACGGTTCTTTTCTTGTGTTGTGCAGATCCAAAGTCAGCCCTAATCATTAGCTGGACCCAGAGCTGAGCCCGAATGCTTTCCTGCGTCATCAAGTCTTTTTTTTATTTTTTATTATTTGGTGATAGAAGGGAAGTTTCTTAATTTCATTGTTTCTCTATTGCATGTTGCTTGTCTACAATATGATCCCGATCCTTGGGTCAAAAAAGAATGGGAAAAGCATGATAACATCAATAGATATAAACGTGCTCTTTATGTATGATATTTAAGGTTTAGTAGAAGGGGTTTATTTCTGATGTTTAAGGTTTAGTAGATGGGGATCATGGGCGTACTGCCTCTTAAAGTCCATTTTTTGTGCATTGCAGCAAATTATAGTGGTCGGGAAATTTGGTGATTTTGGAGTCAGTGTTGGGACCGCGACCACCCAAAAGGCCTCTTACTAACGAAGTGGGTGGACACCTTTTTATACTAGACTTGAGTAAGACGGTCCTGGAATGCTGAAAGAGAGAGTGATGGAAGATCCCCATCCTGTCAATGGTCCTATAAGGATCCTTAGAAGTATACGAGAAGGCATCATGGTTCATGGTCCAAAGTCTTCAGAAGTATATGGGTTCACTTCGTGGGCTCAATCTCAACTGTTGTTACTGCAGGTCCTTTTCATTTCTTTATCCATCCTTTTTTTTTATTGTAGGTTTCATAGTTGAATTCCAAATGTATATTTATGTTCCCAGTGTCGACTTGTTCTTCCTGATATTCTTGAATGAACTTTGTGCCAACATTTATGTTCATGATATGGGCATATGTTCTGGATCCTTGGTATACATTCTATTAGGAGATTCTACTATCCTAGAAAGTTCGTAACATAGTTCCAACTTTCCTTCTTGTTTTTTGAGTTTTCCTTTTCAATGACTCTCATAGTTCAGCAGATAAACAAATCCCGCATAAGTGAAATAAAAATGAACATTTGTTTTAATTTGATGAATTGAAATAAATTGGTTTGGCTGTCTTCTTACCTCAGAAACGAAGAAATTGAAAAACAACTAGTTGTCGTCAAGGTTTTTTTTTTTATCTTCCCAATTACATCATTTTAAGAACTTCTCATAGAACTTGGTTAATTTATTTATGGATATACTATATTCCAGGTTCTAAGCTTTGGTGGTGCAGGACTATGATTTGTGATGTATATTTATTCATCCTCGTCTAGCTTTTCAGGTATTGGGCATTAGTGATACCTACTTCACTTGTGTCATGGTGAGAATTGCATTGGTGCTTTTATTCAATGTAGGTCTGAATTTCATGGCAACTCCGCCTCCAACTTCCTTCAGTTCAATGTTTGGTAAGTAATAAATTTACTTTTGTAGAGCATTCAGTACAATAGTTTTGACCTTTGAAAGACTCAGTAATGTCAATGTGATTGTAGATGTTGTTTCTTAATCTGTGTAATTTCTTATCATATGGTGCAGATGAACACATTAAAGTACCTCTGTCCCTTATGCAGAAGATGATGATCAGCACATTGAGCCGTTTTCAGATATTGGATTTGGCCAAATCAATGACCTTATTTTAATCAATCATGATTATCCTTTGTTATATATCTACATGTTTTTCTGTGTTTTGAGACCTACAATATACAATGAACTATGTTTCCTTAATATTCAGATATTGGATTTGGCCAAATCAATGACCTTATTTTAATGAATCATGATTATGTTATATATCTACATGTTTTTGAGACCTACAATGAACTATTTAAGATATACTCCCTCCTTCCCATAAAACCTTACCCATTTACTGTTCCGCGCGGAGAATAAGGAATAACGTTATTAAAGTAGGAGTTGTGAGTGGGTAGGAGAGAGAAAGTGGGGTGGAGAATAGTAAGTGAATAGTTGTTGTGAGTATGACAAGTGGATCCCATGAATAAAGAAGTATTAAAAAGTTTCCTTTTTAGGAAGAGCGACTTATAAGTGGGACGCCCTAAATGACAAATGACAAAGTGGGTAAGGTTCTATAGGACGGAGGGAGTATGCTATACAATGAACTATGTTTTCTAATGTCTTTTGGCAGCTTTGACCCTGCTGGTTTGTAGTTTTCCTCAGGCTTGTGGCCACAAAACAAGACAAGAAGATGTTTAATACTCCCTCCGTCCCACAATAATCCGTAAAAAGACCCCTTTTGAGCGTCCCACAATAATCTACACTTTCCCAAAATGGAAATGGGACCCACTTCTCTCTACTCACAACACTTTTCAAATTTACTAATTTCTACACTCATTCTCTCTCCTATTTTACTTTTACACTCACAACACATTACCTTTATCACCTTTTACCTTAATTTCCGCGCCGACACAAAAAGTGCGTAGAATTGTGGGACGGAGGGAGTATGTAGAAGTTGATGTCATTGATGCCGACCCCACAGAGGTGTAGAAGTTGATGTCATTCATGCCTGAAGGAATTTGCCTTACTAATCTCATCAAGGCAATTCCGTTCTTATCTTAGGAAGAAAAACACATTTTTTTTGTTAGCCGACCCCAAGTTCATTTTTTGTTTCTAGTGGTTGAGTGGGAAATACTATACTTCTTCCGTCCCTAAATGTTTTTTTACCAATTTCTTTTTCACAATTCATCTTATAATTGCAAAACTAAATGTTTAGAAAGCGAATAACAAGAACAATTTATGCATCTTTTCTATCAAATTTTATAAACAGTAAACATTTATGAGAAATTGCAATGATTTATATTTGCCTACATAAAAAATGAAAACAGACCTATATACATTTGATAGTTGAGGAGTGCAGGAGAAGAATCAAAATGAAAACAGACCTATATACATTCATGAGCCACCCGATGGTGCTGATACAACTGCATAAGAAATAAATCAGAAGTGTGAGTGGCGAACGAAATTTGGTAAAAAGACATTAACAAACAATTTTTTTTAGAAAACAGATGTTCGTTCATTTTGGGACACAACTTTATAGAAAATAAAAATTTATTTTGGGACGGAGGGAATAAGAGTTTCCAAAGGAATGCATGAGAATTTCTTTTCTTTTTTTGGTTGCATTGTGAAAATTAAAATTGAAATTGAAATTGATGTTACCTGAGCAGGAAAGGGCTACTCCACTAATTATTTAAAGCCCTCACAATAATTTGTTATCAATTTCGATGCGGGGTATGGGGGCTATGCGGGCCCAATAATCTCCTCTGTCCTTGCTACACCTTTCTTTCATAAGTGGATTGTCATAGATATTGAGATAGGAGAGGGTAGGAGGTAGCATATCGGGCAAAGACTGAAGCTTAGGACACCACATGATGGAAAGCTGTTCAAGAGAGGTTAGGTTTTGAAGGCCGTCAGAAAGAGATTTCAGATTCCTGGGACCCCATAATTTAAGACACGTTTGTAAGAACATGGATTGCAAAATGTGTATACTTAATAAATATAAGTGACATGTAGACGTACATGTATAAATCATTAAAATAATGTTATTGAAAAGTATAGAATATTAATTAAATGTGTAGAATTCCCGAGGTGGAAATTACCTATTTATGATGGGCAGAATGGTAATTTCACACCGCTTAATTGAAAGGGTGTAGTCCCTTGATGAGGTGCCATTGTTTCCTATATATAGAGGCCTACCATCAGCCTAGAAACATGACATCATCCTTATTTACTCTCTCTATAATCTGAGTTCTAAGGAAGGCATTCATCATCAAGAAGATCTACAATTCCCTACGTGATTTTCTTCTTCTTCTCTTCCTTTCTTTGCAAGAACATCATCAAGTAACAAGATGGACTCAACAGGTATCACGCTTCCGCCTTCATCTTCTTCTCTTACTTAATCTAGACTTGAGTGATTTTGGGTTATTGGAATAGGAATGTTCCATCAATTGGTATCAGAGCCTCTCAAGATTTGGATTAAGTTTGAATTCATATAACATATATTTGCTATACTTTGATTTTTTAATCCTGTTGAAATCATTATGTTATGATGTTATTTAAATGCTCTAATTCGTTGCTAGAGTGTTATTATTCATTACTTGATTAAATTATGAATATGGATTAAAGTTTACTCAAAGGACATGATGGTTCATGCAAGATTATCCCATTGACACAACAGAGCGTTTTATGTCGCACAACCGTGTTGGATCTACTTGTGTATTCATGTCTTGGTTAAGCGTTAATTTTTGCTTGCCATTCATCTTTTGTGTGAAGAAAAATTTTCAGTGAAAAGGGCCTTGCTCGGCCAATTATGAAAAGGTGCCTTTTGGAAAAAGCTGTGAATAGTGACTGCACGGGCGTGCAAGTTATAACGCACGGCCGTGCAAATTTGTTCACGTATTTTCAAAATTTTCCAATTTGATTCGTAGTGCACTAATGAACTGGTGCAACTCTAATTCATTTATAGAGTATTGTGTTAAATTATAATTATAAATTTTTGTTTTACTCAAAAGACTTTCAATTCTTAATGTAAGATTATCCCATTTTGAACATAGCCACCATCATTGGATGCGTTGTGAGTTTATTCAAATGCATAGCCACGCATTTAAAAATGTGTTGTGAGTATGCGGATCTACTTGCTTTGGTTGAATATTGATTCACCATTAAGTTAAGAATTGATAGTCAAAATCTGGAAAATTTGACATTCAGGGTCTGCTCGGCCGAGCACCTTCCTTGACTCGGCCGAGCACTCCATTTGTATTAGCACAACGTTTGAAATTTTTTGAAAAGGCGCCATCCAACGGTAGGGGTGCTCGGCCGAGCACCTCTAAGGACTCGGCCGAGCACCCCTAAGACTCGGTCGAGCACAAGGGATCAGCAAGGGATGTTCTCTGGAGTCTTTTGCTCGGCCGAGCACCTTCCTTGACTCGGCCGAGCATGACTCATTTTGGCCAGTTTTTCAAAATTTTCAATATTTTGCTATTTTGGTCAATTTTCATTCATTATTTGAGTAAAACATACATTAATTTGTGCCCTAAAGTGTGATTAATTATATGCTTAACAATTTCATTCATTTCTAAACAATATTATCGCCAAAGTGATTTACGTTGTTTAGATATGAAATTGTAAAGTGATGAATGTTCTTATTGATATGTGATAACATGTTTGTTTCCCAAAGGAGACCTTGTTGTTGACTAAATATTTGCATTCATGGGGTAATAATTGAATAAAACGTTTGGTCATTTTAAATACTTTGAACCATCCCAAAGGAAGGCGGGTATTTAAAATGAGTTGTTTATATTCTTTATTGCTGGGTAACAAATACTTTAAATGTTAGGACATTTTTAATACTTGAACCGGCCCAAAGGAAGGCAAGTATTTGAAATGTGTTGTTTAAAGTCATTTATTACCCTAAGATAAATCAAATTATGAGTCAATTCGCAATCCAAAGATTAGTTTTGATGTCATGCTGATTATCTTTTTGATGGGATTCATTGATATAGTTAATCACTTTATTCATTATATAGTTTCTTATACATGTTTTGTATTCATTCTTCGTTCTTATTCCCAACAAATTTGATAAACGCTTCATCTATTACTACTGCCATGAATAATGTTCCAATGCTTAATGGGATTAACTTTAAAACTTGAAAAAATAATATAACGATGATCTTAGGATGTATGGACATCGATCACGCATTAGGGGAACCAAGTCCCGCTGCTCTCACTAAAGGAAATACCGTTATAGCACGGAAAAATGTTGAGCAATGGGAACGGTCCAACCGCGTGAGTCTAATGATCATGAAAAATGTAGTTTCAAAGACATTTTTTGGACAATGTCTCTAAGATTGAAAAATGCTGAGTTTTTTCTTGAATTCTTGTGGAAACTTGTTTCCATTCGGTACAAGGGTGAGGAAAATCTTCGGGAGTACATTATTGAATTATTTCAATTTTCAATCAAACTAAAGGCACTTAAGTTAGAGATTTCGAAAGATTTTCTCGTGCACTTAGTTTTGATCTATCTTCCTCCTCAATTTGGTCCTTTTGAGGTGATCTATAAATGTCAAAAGTACAAGTGGAATATTAATGGATTATTTTCACATATGACACAAGAAGAAGATAGGATGAAATATCTTAAATTAGAAAGTACTCACTTAGCATTTACTTCTTCTCGTGGGATTAAGAGAAGAGGGAAGGAAATTGCGGTTGCAAGTAAGAAGCGTAAGGGATCATTTAATGATCATAAAGTCAAGAAATGCTTCTTTTGCAAGGACCTTACTCACATGAAGAACGACTACCATAAGTATCGCGAATGGCGAATTCAGAATGGTATGTCATTTGGTCTTGTTTGTACTAAGGAAAATTTGGTTTCAATTCCTTAATATACATGGTGGTTGTATTTGGTACAATAACTCACATTAGTTCATGTATGCAGGGTTGCCTGAATTACCGAATCCCCAGTAAAGATGAGAAATACATCTATATGGGAGCTGGAAATCCGATTGAAGTTATAGGCTTAGGGACTTTTAGATTAATGATAAGTACTGGCTATTATTTTGTACTAAATAATATATTTATTATACCGTCCTTTAGATGGAATTTAAAATATATCACAGTTTTGGACAAGGAAGGTTACTCTTGTTCTTTTGGTAATAATAAATGTGATCTTTATTTTAAATTCCTAACTTGTCGGTACTTGTACTTTGTCATATATCGATAATCTTAATTTACTTGACACAGTCAAGAAAATGAATGAGTCCCATAATAATGAAACCAAAACTAAAGGCACTAAGCAAAAGTTATCAAGTGTAAATTCTTGTATTCTATGGCATAGGCGTTTGGGTCATATCTCCAAAGGGAGAATTGATAAAGCTTATGTTAAAGGGAATTCTAAAATAACTTGATACTCCAGATAGAACCTTTTGCATTAAGTGTTTTAAAGAAAAAATTTACAAACATTAAAGGAAATAGGATCTTTGAGAGTATCAAACGTCTTGGAACTAATTCATATGGACCATTCACTAACCCTTCATGGAATGGTCAACAATATTCCATCACATTCATAGATGATTACTCTCATTATGGATACATTATTTTCTTCATGTAAAGTCTCAATCATTGGACGTATTGGGTGAATAACGTCCGGGTCCTTTATACTCGCTATCTTGAAGAGTGTGGGATTGTCCCTCACTATACCATGTCAGGCAAACCTAGCATAGTGTAGTGGAAAGACATAATAGAATCCTTAAGGATATGGTAAGAAGTATGTTTTCTTGTACTTCTTTACCTCACTCATTATAGGCGATGCATTAAAGAACCGCTACTTATATTCTCAATATAGCTGCTTCAAAGGCTATCGACAAAAACTCCGTATGGACGTTAAGACCGTTGGCAGTTACTTTGTAAGGTATGCTAAGAGATCTAGGAGATATAAATTTTATGACCCGAAAACTAGAACATTTTTCGAGACTGACAATGCTAGGTTCTTTGAGGATGTTGAATTTAGTGGGAGAAATAGTAATGATTTTGAATTTGAAGAGTTAAAGGAACTACTCTATATTCCTTTAACTTTAGTTCCTGTTGGAAATCAAGTAATTGTACCTGAAATTCAACAAAGAACATACAATTCAAAATAATATAGAGATTCCCGTAAATAACGGACAACATGAAAATGTTGGACATAAGGAAATTCAACAACCTCAAAATAAGGATGAACCAGTGCCCTTAAGGAGATCTACTAGAGAAAGAAGAAGTGATATTCCGGATATTTATGATATGTATCTTGCGGAGATTGAGGACACCTTAGGTTTAGTGGGAGATGATCTAATCACCTTCCATGAAGCCATTAATAGTCCTAATTCTCATAAGTGGATCAATGCCATTAATGAGGAGTTAAAATCAATGAAAGACAATGACATTTGGGATCTTGTCCCATTACCTGAAGGTGTAAAACCAATTGGTTATAAATTAATATTTAAAACCAAAAGGAATTAGCAAGGTAATGTGGAAAGATATAAGGCACGTCTTGTCGCTAAGGGATTTTACTCAAAAGGAAGGCATTGATTATAAAGAAACATTTTTTTCAGCATCTTCTAAAAATCTCTTTTAGGATCATTATGGCATTAGTGGCACATTATGATCTTGAGCTTCAACAAATGGATGTTAAGACGGCTTTTCTCAATGGAGACATTGAGGAAACCATCTATATAAGGAAACCAGAAATGGTGACCGATTCAGATCAAACTAATAAATTAGTTTGTAAACTTAAGAAATTCATTTATGGTCTCAAGCAAGCTTCTCGTCAATGGTATTCAAAATTTAGTCAAGTTATTCTTTCATTTGGTTTTTGAAACGAATCTTGATGAAGATTGTGTATATCATAAGTTCAGTGTGAGTAGTTTTATAATTTTGGTCTTATATGTGGATGATATTTTACTTGCTAGTAATAATAAGGACCTTCTAAAGGAAAATAAGAAATTTCTCTCAAACAAATTTGAGATGAAAGATCTTGGTGAGGCATCTTTTGTATTGGGAATTCAAATTCATCGTGATCATTCACAAGGTATTTTGGGATTATCACAAAAGAGCTATATAGAGAAGGTATTACAAAGGTTTAGCATGGAAAATTGTAAACCACATGACACCCCTGTCTCTAAAGGAGATAAATTCAGTTTAAAGTAATGTCCTAAAATTAATTTTGAATTCAAGTATATGAAAAATATCCCTTATGCACCGGCAGTAGGAAGCTTAATGTATGCGCAAGTCTGTACTCGTCCAGACCTTGAATTTATTATTGGAATGCTTGGTCAATACCAAAGCAATTCGAAAAGAAGAACATTAAGTCGCATCCAAAAGAATGATGAAGTACCTATAAAACATTAAACTACATGCTTATGTATACAAAATCGGATCATTTTGAGATCATTAGGTATTCCGATTATGTTTTACTGGATGCAAAGATGTCGAAGGACATCATATGGTTATGTCTCTTGTGGAAGAGAAATAAGTATAAATTGAACAAATAGATATATAACTTATAGGATCAAACTCCATTTTTATAAAGCGTTATCTCTTTTGATGTTTCACAAGCATACTGTTCATATGGGTGAAACGATTTTGATAATGCATAATATAGTGGGAGTTTGAGTTGTGCTTTATTTGCTATTTGTTTTGTTCATATTGATCTCATTTGGTTAATTAGGACTAGTTGATGGAATATATATACATGTTTTAATATATTCATTAAGTTTTCCATGCTACACATCTATACTTAATCTATGTCATTTAGTTGAACATATATATGTGATTAATGTGGGTTTAGTTGCGAATCAATTACAACGACTGCCCCTTTAGTTCCTATACTTGTGAAACTAATGGACGAGATTGTTTTAGAATGACAATGACGTGCACATATGGATTGTCATTTACATTATGAATATGATTTTATGAGGATTTGTTAAAGTATAAACACATGTTTGGGCAATCCAAGTGGGAGATTGTAAGAACATGGATTGCAAAATGTGTATACTTAATAAATATAAGTGACATGTAGACATACATGTATAAATCATTAAAATAATGTTATTGAAAAGTATAGAATATTAATTAAATGTGTAGAATTC
>JAFEMH010007949.1:0-69947 GCA_022495995.1 Adenophora triphylla var. japonica | reverse complement strand
CATTTTCGGCATTCCCTCGAATCAGCGGCACTAAGGTGGTTCCCCGCCGATGTGAATGCGGAAAACCATTTCCTGCACGTGGGATCGAATCGGTGAAATCTTCTGGAAATGCAGCGCGCCAATCTTGAATGGGAAAACAAGCCGCCCCGTGACACACGAGCCACTTAGAACAAAGGATGACCGAACCCAGGTGGGCGGGGATTCTACGAAAGATGGAAGCTGGAAGGCCTAAGCGAGATAATGGATCAGCTTTCCCGAAGAAGAAGCGAGATGGACAATGCTTCCATTCTGCCTCGGAAGCCATCTTTTGAGGACCTTGATCGACCGCCATTTCTACCAGGATCTCGTGCCGTAGTCCAACGCAATGTTTGGGACAAAGTTTGAAAAGACTCACGAGTCTTGAGCAACGGTGACCCATGCCTCGTCTTACCGCTGTCGAACAAACACAGCAGCTTGACTCCTGCCCCAGAAGGAAAGGAAGCGGCGGAGCGGTGCGTACATTCGGAGCGGAGCTCGAGTAAACCGCGATCAGCGGCCCCGAAGAATAGCAAGCCCCCTGCTTCCGCGGTTCGGCATTTAGATAACACGGAAATGCCCTTGGGTCAAGTATTTGAAGCTTTGGTGAAGCGAAATCTTCTCAAACCACTCGAGAATTTCCAGCAGAAGACCACCAGGCCCAAGCGTGGATATGAGCAAGCAACTGCGCCTTCCATATGAGCTACCGGCCACACCCGCAGGCAATTTGCTTCGTGCTCAGCGGGTGGTCGAGGGGCTGGCTCGGTAGAGGAGGGAAAATTGGAACGCCCTCGTGGTCCCGATACCATTGGAAATCCATTCCCAGAGCAGCGGGGGTAAACTTCGATAGCCTTTGTGAAACTCCAAGCGAAGCGGACCCACTGCAATTTCGAAGCCGTCGGCATCTTTGTCAGCTATGGCAGGAGCGTGAAACCCGAGTCAAGATCTCGTGGCCAGGGAATTCCGACAAGAACGCCAGAGGGCAGCTGTCTCCCTACGATCTTTGCCCCGGCCAGAGGCATACGAATGGATGGATCGAACGTTCCCAGAAGAGGCCCAGAGTCAGCGGTAGCACGGGAAGCGGTTTAGCCTTGCGAGACGATGACTTGCCAATATGTGAGAATCGGCGCAGCGAAGCCCTCCTCATCCTCATAAAGATAGAGATGTTCTTCCTCCCGAACGTCTTGATTGATAACGGCTCATGATCGACATCATCGCTTTAAGCACATTGAAGCGACTCACGCATCGGCCGTTCTACACGATAAGGCCTTCACCTCGGGTGTCCAGAGCCTACGATTCTCAACTTGCCACGACCCGATCGTAGGAGTCATCAATTTGAGGATCAATTCGACGTACAAGGGTCGGTAGAGTTCCAAGTCGTGGAAATCAAACCAACCTTCTACGCTTTGTTGGGACGGCCTTGGATACATCGGATGAAACGGTATCATCTACTCTTCACCAATGCGTGAAATTCATCAATGCTAATGGAGCGATCGAAGTGATCCGCGGAAGCGGTGCGATGGCAAGTGCTTGGCCAGCAAGCTATGACCCGAAGAAGGTCAGACATGGCCAGAATACTCTTCTCCAGATGATTCTCCTACCTGTCCCGCTACGAAGTGGATCCTTACATCCGCGCTCTACAGCGCGACAGTGGAAATTGAAGAACTTCGTAGAGTCGGGATGACAACTACGATATATGCGGCGTGAAGAATGCTTGAGAGAGGATCGAAGATGGATGCCCTAATGGAGATTGATCGAGGTAGACCACTTACTTCGCGAAAACCCTCTTGCAAGCTGGCTCATCACCGATCCCCGTGCAAGACAACCCTCTAGCGACACTCTCGGATCTTACGGGGACGGCCATCGCGGCTTAGTTCAATTGACATTAGGTGTCAGGCACGGACGAACGGTGGCGCAACCTCCTCGAGGCTTAATCGGGGAAGGAGATATAGCATGTCCGCTCGAATCGGACATTGTAAACGTCGTCAGCAAAGATCCCAGAGATAAAGGCGAGATTCTATGAAAGTGATCAACATCGGCGAGAATCCGCTCAGAATCGGCGAATGCTTCGCCCTCCTAGAAGTAGCCCTCGGCGGCTTCTATCATCAAAAACCCCAGGGTGGTGGCAACACTAATGGAGGGACATCATCGGGAGCGGCCAAAAACCTCCGCGATCGGTTTGAAATCGAACCGCATGCAAGCTACTTTCAGGGACTCGTACGAGGAAGATTGGCCACTGAACCCGGCACCGCTCCTACAGAGCTACGGCCATCAAGAGTAATGAAGCTTTGGTCAATCCTCGTCGCCTATAGTCTAGCTTCGAGTCTTGTTGTACGTGTATTCACATCTTTTGAGTCTTTTGACGGCTTTACGCTGACGATTGTGAATCTTTGATCAACAATGTACGGTCTTCACGCTTTCAATAAAGGTCAGACCTTCCTAAAAAATCATTTCATTGCATCTTTAACAAATGATGATATTAACTAATCAAAACAAGTTAATAACAATTCATCTATACAAAAGGCAAACACATTAATTAAATAAATGCATCAAGCAAACATTTAAGCATGTTGTCAAACGAGAGAAAAAGCAGGGCCCCAGTGAGAAGGTTTTAATCACGACGATTTGCAAGATTCTTGAAGAGCGAAAGAGCCTTGAAGTCAGAGCGCCATTTCCGGCACAAACCGGATCTTCCAATACCTCAAGAGCGGAAACCACCTTCATGAACAAGGAAGACCCACACGCGGGAGGGTCGAAACCAAGAGCATCATGGCCACTAAAACGCCTTGCCTCTCACTTCGTCATCCTCGGGGACATGCTATACAAGAAACGCTACCGGGCCACTCCTCTGGCTGCGTCGGCCAAGAAGAAGCAAACAAGTTCATGAACAGAAGTCCTGATAGGGCTTGCGGTCCCAGCATGAACGCGAGCCACGATGCAAATCATTCTCGGGATGGGCTACTCTTGGATCTCCGTGGAGCGGTGCATCCACTTTGTCAGAAGGCTGCGACAAGTGCCAGCGGTTCTCCAACCTCAATCATCTACCGCCCGCGATCTCTCTTGCATGACTACACCTTGGCCCTTTGCCACTTGGGAATTGACGTCATCGGGAAAATCGCTCAGCCCGAGCGGCGACGGTCGCGAGTTCATCTTAGTAGCCATCGACTACTTCACGAATGGGTCGAAGCGAGTCCTACAAGGTACTCGCCTCGAAGGTCGCGCATTTCCTCGAGGAAAACATCATCTGCCGATACGGCATCCCAAATGAGGTCATATCGGACGACGGCTCACACTTCGAAGGGAATTCGACAGGCTGGCGGCTGAATTCAAGATCACACGTCACAAATCTTCTCCCTGCAGGCCACAAACAAACGGCGCCAGTGGAAGCGGCAAGCAAAACCCTCGAACGGATCATCAGAAAAATGACCACCAGGGACGAGATTGGCAGAAGGCTGCACCTTGCACTTTGGGGCTACCGCACATCAGGTCGAAACGACCACGGGAGAAACCCATTTGCCACGACGTACGGGATGGAAGCGGTCCTTCCCGTCGAGCTAGAAATTCCCTCACTCAGAGTCTTCTTTGGAAAATGACATCAACGAAGTCGAATGGCTCGGCCAGACATGACGAATTGGCTGCTGCTAGACGACGACTAAAGGCCATGGAACACGTCAGGAGCCTATCAGCGGGATGGCTAGAGCTTTCGACAAGAAAGTCAAATCCAGAGACATCGGGGAAGGTGACCTTGTACTCGAAAGAAAAGCCTCCCGCTCGAACCAACCAGCTGGGAAAATGGGAACCCGCGTGGATCGGCCACTTTCGTGGTTGAAAGATCTTCTCCGGAGGCGCCATGAAGCTAACGGACCTAGACGGCAATCCCTTCATGAATCCGGTCAACGGAAGCAAACTTCGCGAGATACTTCGCCGCTGAAGAACAGTGTGCATCTCTTGGCACTCCATGTAGTGTCGAACTACGCGGAACTGAGCCCTCTAGTCAGGAGACGTAGGCAACCTTAATTGGTCCGGTCTAAAAATACACAAAAAAGTCAAAAGTTTGAATGTCAATCAAGACCTCCATCAAGCTACGCACTTTTCAAGAACACGCCCGGCAGTCACCTTGACCAAGTCAAACGACGGCGGCAACATCGAAAGGACATCAGGGTCGCTCGGCATCAACGGCCCGACTCGTATGCGCTTCGAGCCGGGGGCTTGTCTTCGCCCTCACGCGCTTCAAAAAAAAAAAAAAAAAGAGCTCGAGCGAGGGCTCACAAAAAAAAAAAAAAAAAAAGAGAGCTCGAGAGGCTCGAGCAAGGGCTCACAAAAAAAAAAAAACAAAAAGAAGCTCAGCGAAGGCTGCGAAATTGAGGTCGAAGCAGAGCGCCTTGACAAGCGGCAAGGAAGCTACGAAAAGACCGTCAAAACGACTTGTCGAGGAGCATTCAACCTCTCGGCCAAGCCTGAAAGCCTCGGCAAAGGGGATTGCCGTCGGGGCCCAGGCCTTCGGTCCGCGGATGCAACGAGAAAAGTCAGATGGGCCGGAGCAAAGTGCACAACGAAGCAAAGGCAAACAAAAGATCTTGCGTCTCGACAAAGCTTTAAAAGTAAATCACAAATCACTAACGGTTACAACATTTCTTGATGAGTTCAAGCACGGTCTACTCTCAAGTTCACAACATGCTAAAAGACTGACTTAATACATTTAACTAATAATGTGTTTGCAATGCAATGAATGGATACCTAGGAGGTCATTCCGCGCCATCTGCGCTTGTCCCTCGCCATTCTTTCCTTTCTTCCCTCGTCCCCGGCGAGTCTTCTTTCGCTCACGTGAACCAACTCTGCGTCTCTCGGTCAGAGATGCGGGGTCCTCCCAGTAGAGTCAAACAATCCGGTAGCTCTCGGGGCTTCATTCGCCGTGCTTCGGCTCGGATCTCCTCCTGCGAGTGCGTAAAGAGGACCTCTCCTGTCGGTCGGTCAACTCTAGTCTCGTAGTCAAACAAAGTGTCTCCGTCACATCGAAAGGGTCGGACCAGGCTTCGGCACTCTAAGGCAATAGCTACTACGGCGCGGGTCCCAGAATCGCTACACGCACGCTCTCCCGAGACCACTTGGGGCCCTTGACATGTTGCTCATACCGGGCCGGATGCTTGAGTCGTCAATCTGACGCTCCCAGACGTCTAAGGAGTACCGCGGGAGGGAAGCGGAATACTTCCATACCCTCGGAAAATACGAAGGCACTGAAGGCTGCCATACAAGAGGAACTACCTCCGCGGTAGCAAGGTCATCGGCCAACAAAGGCTCTGCTTCATCCCAAGCTGGCAGGGAAACAAGCGACGGAATATAGAAGGAGGACCAAGACAAACACGGAACTCGACAACGTAGGACCCTTCTGCAAGATCCTCACTGGTCTCGATCCTCCCGGTGCGGAACCCACCGGCGGATCGATGCGTACCCAGCTGTGCCATCCATCTCTCCCGGGCGGAGTGATCCATATCGACCTGAGAGGTCGGCGAGCAAATGACCACGGGCTAAACGACGTCGGAGCCTCGGGCATGGCTGAAGTCTCTCTCGCGGCCACAAGGTGAAGCAAAGCGGGGCTTCCCCCTCTCATAAAACGATCCCCGGTCGCCGGACGGTCGATACCATGAAGAGTCTCCCCCGGCACCAACGGGACAATATCCTCTCGGCTCTGCGGTGCCACTACCACATCTAGCAAAGCGCCATCACAAATGCGAGGGAGCGACCGGAAA
The DNA here is from genome assembly GCA_022495995.1 of Adenophora triphylla var. japonica. Taxonomy (NCBI): domain Eukaryota; kingdom Viridiplantae; phylum Streptophyta; class Magnoliopsida; order Asterales; family Campanulaceae; genus Adenophora; species Adenophora triphylla. The sequence continues at coordinate 64,185 of JAFEMH010007949.1, read as the reverse complement.
AGCGTCGCCGTCACGCGCAGAGGCAAATACATCCCGAGACGTCACTCTCATCATCGACCATGAACCGCTCAGGCGGCTCGAAATGTCGATATGACCCGAATCAAGGATCATGCCACTGCACTTCTTCCAACGAAGTACGAAGAAAGTCTGCAAGCTTCACGCTCGCGCGGCACCACCAACGAAAGGAAGCGAGATGGCCTCCGCCTCAGGTCCTCAATCAGCCCGAAAATCCTCGAAAGTGGGCACCATTTCATTGTAGGAGAAACGATACACGTGCCTCCTAACATCCCGAGAACCGCGGCGGCCGCAGCAAATCCCAATCGGGAACCCGACTCCTTAAAAGACCAAGCCAGAGCAAAGACGAAACCTTACCTCGAAAGCCCGAGTCTACGATGCCTCATGCGGCGCCGCATCCACGTTTTCAGCTGCTCGAGGAAGTGTGCTTGCCTCTCTGCGAAAGCCTCGGCAAAATTCTAGGGACGTACGAAGAATCCATGGCAAAAATGGAGGTTCCTAGAGAAAATGGGGAAGAAAGCTCGAAAATGGTACGCAAATGGGGAAATGAGGAAGAACCGGACCTTTGGAAAGCATTTATGTCCTTCCCAAAGCAAGGTTGGTCCGTACGGACCTCTTTGCATGCTAAGTATGTCCGTACGGACCTCCTTGCAAGCAGAACCCATTTCCCCGGCCAAACGGTACAAAAACCCTTTGTCCTCGGCAAAACCTTGCTCCAAAGCGCCCAAACAACGGCCAAAGCCATTCCGGCAAACAAACACTACCCACAAACACACTCTCGGCTCACGTGGCATGTACAAAAATAAAAAATAATAATAGCAACAATTTCTAGGACAAATCCGGGAATCACAAAAATGACATTACATCTTAAAATAAAATCTTTGTTTGCCATGCAAATACATGTGTTTTATTACGGTACCAATAAATGTACATTTGCTAAACAAAAAAAAAAAAGAGGGATATGAAAAGAGGGAAAGCAAATGAATACTAATCGGAATCCTCGGCATCATCATCCTCGCCAAGGTCCTCGAAGAGAAGTCGGGCATCGGCGAACTCGCCGTCACATCCTCGTCGTCGGAATACAGAGGCACCGCCGGAGGCTCCCACGAAAAGTACTCGGAAGGATCAAATCCGGCGAAAGGATCAAAGAAAGAAGGCTGCGAGGAACCCTCGCCTGTGCGCCATGCGGAGGCATGAGCGATAAAGGGCTGCTCCCTCGAAGGCCACTGCGGCTCAGAAGATGTCCGGCATCCATGCTATGCCGCCCCCTCGAAAGGTCCCTCTGCTGCGGCTCAGGCTCGGCTCTAGGCGGAGGAACGTCTGAGAATGCCTCGAAGGCATAGGCTCGTGCGGCGGCACACGACGCGAAGACCGGCGGGACATCTTCGACGCCATCTTCTTAGCGAAGGAGCATCGCCACGTAGCAGCGAGTCGGCATATCGTAGGCTCTCCCAGGGACTGCTGACAAGAAGCCAAGGAAACGCTCATCAAATGCGGTTATACTCGACAACAAAAAGAAAAATACGAGAAAAGATGCCAAGATGGAAAAGAGTCGGCACACTCGCCGATCTGTCGGGATCCGCTCGGTATGCGGCGGGAGCTGCTCGGAGCAGATACGAGACACCCTCCTCCTCGATCCGTCCCGCGGACGTACGTGAAATCCGGTCCCGGCATCGGAACCTGCAGGGGAGCTGCGGGCCGGCCTCTCTCTCCGCGCCGGTACTGCGGCGTCCTCGGCTTCCTCCTCACGAAGGCCCCGTACTCCTCTCCATATAAAGATGAACTCCTCGGCGCCAGCACCGCGAGGTACCTCTCGAAATCAAGCACGTCCATGTCCGGGAATCAAGCATCCCGAGGGAGGGTCCCTCGGAGCCACGGGAAGCACAGGGGCCATCTTTGCCCGAAGACCCGCTCCCAGGATACATGACATCACAAGTCGAGCCCCGCGGCATCTTCGCCGCGCTGTCGCCTCGGGAGCCCCCTCGAACTCATCTCCCTCATGCAGAGCCCACGGGAACAAGACGAACCCCTCACGGCTATCTCCTCTCCAGGACGCTCCTGCACATCCGTGGCGATGGTGAGCTTCCCAGTGGTCCTCCTCTTCCTCGCCGTACGAGCCCGTCCCGGCATAGCGAGTGCGCGGCAACGGCCCCGGGATCTCTATCCCACGGGAAGCCTTGGAAAACCTCATAAAACCACACTGTGACAAAAACGAGAGAAGGCTCGGTGCAAAAGACAATGGAGAAAGACAAGTTGCTAAATCAAAAAACGGCAATAAACTCATACCTCGAGCAAAGTCAAAGCGGGCCAGGCGCGCCACCCCTGCTAAACCGGTCGAAGGAGAAGTAGAGCTCGGCCAGCACGCCTCGCCCCAAGCAATGTCGCGAGACCCTATCCAGATCAATCAAGCTCTCAGCGAGCAAAGGGAGGCTGCGGTCGCGTGGTTCGAGAACAAAGTCTCGGACGGTGCATACCACAAGAAGGAGCGCGCCCAAGCTGCTCCGGCTGTCACTGGCCGGTACCCGGATGTAGGCCCAATGCGGCCGTGATCCTCGGCTCCACGTCGCTATACGGCATGCCCGGGCCCTGCGAGGACGAGGCTCAAAGCCCGGCGGCTCGGTCGACATCATCGGAGATCATGTCTCCCTCGCCTGAGGCCCTCCTTTGAAGGAGAGCCGGTAATCGCGGCAAAATCGGTGGGCGTCACTTGTCACCTCGCCCCGGCTCGGGTGGAAGGTGTGGGTGGTATCCCGCAATACTCGGATAAACCCGGAAGACACTCTTGTTCTTCCTCGTGTCGAACACTCCGGCCCGGGTTCTCAGCGAACACCTAGGCCGAAGCATAAACCGGCCTCAGGGGACTCGGCCTACCGTCCACGGAAATATCGGGCATCATTGCCATAGCTCCACAACGGCCTCGAGCGATCCCAGAGTCTTCATCCTCTTGGCCTTCCCGGCCATAAGCCCCGCATCCTGCGGGTAAACACGGCAAGGTACGTCAATCACGGTACTTAATATAAAGGCACATATAACCCGTCACAAAACACGGCACATATTGCACATAATTTTCACATACATTATACATATAATTTTTCCATGTAACCCGTCACAAAACACGGCACACAATGCACATATTTCTCACATATAATGCACATATAATGCACATAATTTTCACATATATCATGCATATAATTTTTCCCATGCGATCAGTCACAAAAACACGGCACACACTTGTACACATTTTCTCAAAAGAAAAAAAAAAGGGGGATTAAACCCTACACGACACATTTTCAAAAGAAAATCCGTCCCAACACGGCACATATTGCACATATTTTCCCCCACAGAGTCCGTCACCCAAAAACACGGCACGACACATATGCATAACACAAAAAAAAAAAAATCCGTCCCTACACGGCACACACTTTCACATATAACCCGTCACAAAACACGGCACGTGTCACATTTTTTCACAAAAATTATCACTACACGATAATTTTTCTCACAATGTACATACATAAATAGCATTAGGTACAAAACACCAAAGCATGCAATTCACTAGATAGGCACTTTATTTTCACAAATAAAAGCTAATCAACACATCTCTGCACAAAATACACATACCCACAATTTTTACATGTCCATTTTCAACAATTCATCAAGAATTTCACAAAAAGGCATAAAATAATAACAAAAAATTTTTCAAAAATGCGAAAAACTAAAACCTAGTTCTAGCATTCAAAAAAATTCGAGCAGGAAATCAAAACGGAACAGATTTCTTACCTCCCCGACGTTCATGGAGCGACGATTGTGCACCTCCGGATTCGGATACAAAACATCCGGGTTCTTCGAAGATGGAACGAACGAAATCCAATTCCTTTGGAGCTCCATCCGTTGCTCGACCACTTCTTGTGCGTTGACGACGACTCCTTCGAGATCCCTCCGCCATTGCAAGCAATTCAAGCTAAGAAAAATGGAAGATTTTGGACAAAAATGGAGTTTTCTCTCTTTCTCTCATTGGTTCACGCCTTTGGAAATGGGAAATGAAGAGGGAGCCTCGGAATTTAAGCCGGTCAAAACACAGGAGGCTGTAAAAAACCAAAGTGGTCGTACGGACCTCTTTGCAACCGGAGGTTGGTCCGTACGGACCTCTTTGCTGGGTGGCCAAATTACTACTGCCACTTATAATCTTTGCCCTGAGGCGTCCTAAGGCCTTTTCCGGCCAAATCGAGTGCGAGAATGGTCCCTAACCCTTCAATTGACCACGGCCAGTCGGCGTAAGACCGGTCCTCGCCCACTTCAGCGGCAATTCCAGGCCAGGTCCTCGAGCTCAAGCAATTCAACCGGACCTCGCCCTTCAGCGGCAATCCCGGCCGTCGGCGTAAGACCGGTCCTCGCCAGCTCAACGGCAATTGACCCGTCGCGTAGGCGGTCCTCGCCAGCCAGCGGCAATTCAATGGACCGTAAAGCGTAAGACGGACCTCGCCCAGCCAGCGGCAATTCAACCACCGGCCGTCGGCGTAAGACCGGTCCTCGCCCACTTCAACGGCAATTCAACCACGGCCGTCAAGCGTAAGCCGGACCTCGCCCAGCTTCGGCGGCAATTCGAACCACCGGCCGTCAGCGTAAGGACCAGGTCCTCGCCACGCTCCAACGGCAATTCCAACCACAGGCCGTCGGCGTAAGACCGGTCCTCGCCACTTCCAGCGGCAATTCAATCCCCGGCCGTCGGCGTAAGACCGGTCCTCGCCCAGCTTCAACGGCAATTCAACCACCGGCCGTCAGCGTAAGACCGGTCCTCGCCGCTTCAGCGGCAATTGACCACCGGCCGTCGGCGTAAGACCGGTCCTCGCCCACGGCAACTCGTCGGCCGTCGGCGTAAGACCCGGTCCTCGCCCAACGGCAATTCAACGACGGCCGTCAACGTAAGGCGGCGTGGCCTCCTCGCCAGCGGCAATTCAGCGGCAACTCACCGGCCTCGCCGTCAGCATCGGCGGCACGACGCCTCGTCCCAATTCAGCGCCTCCCGCCACCGATCCCACGAGCGCTCAACGAAGAAGGAGCACCTCCCGGCCACGAATCAAGGCACGAGACGCCTCCAAGACGCCCGACGGCAATTCAAGAAGGAGCCAGACACCTCCCGGCCACGAATATCAAGGCACAAGACGCCTCCAAACGCTCAGCGACAACTCGGCCTTTGGCCTGAAAGGAGGTCCGAAGTCATCTTCCCAACGAGAAAGGGCCCTACAAGGTCACGCATCCCCAGCAATTCAAGCACCGGCGGTCGGATGTAAGCCCGAACTTCGCCCACTTCAACGGCGGCGCAAGCACCGGCCATCAAAGTAAGCCCGAGCTCCTCCCGACAAGTCGAAAGGGAAGTCATACAAGACTGCATATCCCTAGCACCGGCCATCATCCTTGCCCACTCAACGGCGAAACAAGCACCAGAAGGAGCCAACACCTCAGAGTACAAGTCCCAAGGCACGAAGCGCCTCCAAAATGCCAAATGGTGAAGCAATCATCGGCCGTCATCCTTGCCCACTTCAACGGCGGCTCAAGCACCGGCGGTCATCGTAAGTCCAACCTTCTACATCAACATGCAAAAACACAAAGGCATCTACGCCTCTCGAAGCACAAGGCGGCCATGCCTCCTGGCTGCGGCTAGAAGACGATTCAAAGTCCTCGCGCATTACATCAAGTTGCGGCTAGAAGACGATTCAAAGTCCTCGCGCATTACATCAAGCTGCGGCTAGAAGACGATTCAAAGTCCTCGCGCATTACATCAAACTGCGGCTAGAAGACGATTCAAAGTCCTCGCGCATTACATCAAATGCGGCTAGAAGACGATTCAAAGTCCTCGCGCATAAACCGCCGCCAGATGACGATTCAAAGTCCTCGGCGTGGCACCAGCCGCCGCCGGAGATGACGATTCAAAGTCCTCGCGGCGTGGCACCAGCCGCCGCGAAGACGATTCAAAGTCCTCCGGCGTGGCACCAACCGCCGCCGGAAGACGATTCAAAGTCCTCCCGGCGTGGCACCAGCCGCCCGAGACGATTCAAAGTCCTCCGGCGTGGCACAGCCGCCAGCGATTCAAAGTCCTCGGCGTGGCAAGAAGACGATTCAAAGTCCTCCCGGCGTGGCACCAGCCGCCGTGAGATGACGATTCAAAGTCCTCGGCGTGGCACCAACCGCCGCGAAGACGATTCAAAGTCCTCGGCGTGGCACAGCCGCCGCGAAGACGATTCAAAGTCCTCGGCGTGGCACCAGCCGCCGCCGAGAAGACGATTCAAAGTCCTCCGGCGTGGCACCGCCGCGGATGACGATTCAAAGTCCTCGGCGTGGCACCAACCGCAATCGGAAGACGATTCAAGTCCTCGCTCTATCTCGGCCGGAAGGCCTTAAACCACCCGATTAGGAAAATCGTAAAATTTCCATCCCGAGGACACCACCACGTCCTCACAATTGACCTCGGCGGTCACCACATCTTAGGACACCACCACGTCCTTACCGCGGACCTCGGCGGTCACACAACACTTCGGGGCACCACCGCGCCCGCACTCACCAATTCACGACCTGCGAACTACGACCGGGCTTGATTCCCGCCGAGGATACGTAGGAATCTATCACGGGGTCCGGCCATCGACCTATACGGTCACCTAGGACACCACCACGTCCTCCATCGACCTATGCGGTCACACAGGACCCCACCACGTCCTTACCACTGACCTCGGCGGTCACGCGACACTTGGGGCACCACCGCGCCCGCATTCACAAAACACTCACCCCACACCCGAACTACGACCGGGCTTGATTCCGCCGAGGATACGTAGGAATCCTATCCACGGGGTCCGGCCTATTGACCTAAACGGTCACACAAAAGGATACCACCACGTCCTCACATTGACCCTCACGGTCACTTCCTCTCCCAGCACGCGATCCAGATTAGGACCCTTATCTTATCGGCGACCCCACTTCTTTCATAAGTGACGTCGTCGAGGGGCTTCTGTAAGTACCCCAATCTGGATCACCCCCTTTCAAACACCCGGGAAACACCGCAGACTCATCAACGCAGTCTCGGAGACCTCTGGCACTCAAAACCCTCTCAAAACCCTCTCAAACCCCCAACCAAACCAAGGGAGGAGCCTTTCTGGGATAAAAAGGGACAAAAGGACCTTTTGGGAATTTTCAGGAAATCAGAAAAGCAATTAAGGTCCGTACGGACCTCTTTGTTTCAATGATTACTAAATCCCCTTAAAGTCCACAATATTCCCTCAAATCCCGGAAGAAATGATTACCCAAATGCATGGTTGGTCCGTACGGACCTCTTTGCATGCTGAGTTGGTCCGTACGGACCTTCTTGCATGGGGGACATCATCATTCGAATATTCTCCATCATTGCGGATTCCCTCAAATCGAGGAAATCCAAAATTACGGATAACCAAGAAGGTCCGTACGGACCTCTTTGCTCCAGAAATTTTTACTATAAATAGAGGGCTCCCCCTCCTCATTTTCACACACCTCCCTCTTCTCTCTTCCTCCCTTAGCCTTACGGCTCCCCTCTAAGTCCTCTCGAGGCACTCCAGGCCCCTTTCGGATCCTTAGAGGCCTTCCGAGCTCCCTTGTGGTGCTCAGAAGCCTCCCAGCGCTCCCGAGACGCTCCCGCGCTGCCAGAGGCACTCTCGAGGTACTCTGAGGCCCCTCGTGGTACTCAGAGGCCTTGCACTGGTCTTTCCACGGTGTCCGGCTCTTTAGAGTCAAACCGACGATCCCAAACCACGCCGAAACTCTGCCCAGTGACTCCTGCCACCACAACGCACGCCGAACCTGCGCAGAGTGATCCAGATGATCCCCACGCACGCCGAACCTGCGCCGAACGCGGCCCTGCAACCTCAACTCACGCCGAAACTACGTCCGCGGACAACCGGCATCTCCGAAGCAATCCGATCCGTGCTAGGAACGCTACTCCGACCTCAAACACTATTCCCCGGCGGAAGGCAGGACACGAACCAACATTGGTAAGGCTTCCTTCCTATTACTATTTCAATACATTTCCATACATAGCATACAATGTAGACATCCGTCTGACATGCGTTTTTAAAAAGCACACACACACACACACAACATTTAAAGGATATTAGGGGTATCCAGAAAGACTCGTTTTACGAGGCTACTCGGGTGAGCTCTAATATTCTAATATTCTCTTCCGGGGAGTCATCGACCTCCGAACTCAAAATCTCATCACACAAAAAGCAGTTTAAAATTATCTTTAAACTGATGCCCTTTTTCAATGTTTTGGGCTTAATAAAAACGGCGTGGCGACTCTACAAAAAACAAAAACGGCGAGACACGTCGCCCCAACGCGAAAGACTGCCAGATGCCGGGGCCGCGAGGCCTTTCTCGGATCCGGGCTATTTCACAACCCCACTCTCAGTCGCCCTGACTACTCCAGGATGCCACCACCCACCTCCTATGGTACCATTACCAGAACCCATGCTCCTCGATCTTTGGGTCGGCCCGGCTCCCGACCACGAGATCACGGATCCATGCGGCCGATGACCTGAGCCGGTTCGCAGTCCCTCGGTGGGGACAAAGCCGATCTGAGAATGTCTTCTCATGGTTGGGGTTATCTCGGAATGCCCCAAAAATTGGAATGCCACCTCGGTTCGGAACCGATCAATCAGGACCTTCACAGACAACGGCCGCGATTCGGAATGCCGCCACGGCAGTTACGGGCCACGTCGGGAGCCCCTCCTCAGAATAGTACCGGTTGGTTTGTTCCTCACACAAATCCGTTCCTCACTCAGACTTCTATGGGTTACCAAGCCTCCAATCCCGGTGTCATCCAGAATCACTAGGACTGCAGTACCCCCGGGTTATACACCTCGCCTCGGCCGGCCATGTAATTCAACGGTCGGGGGCCGGCCCACATCTAAGCCTACTTATGGGCCCCATTCTCCTGAAATCCAAGTTATTCGGCTACATCGGGGCTACCTCCACCTACTTTGCCAGTTGAAAATCAAAAGCGAGCCGCAAGGTTCTATCCCTTCGCCCAGCTCCTACTCGTGCTCCCCGGGCAATTTGGGCGGGACGGAGGTTTTCACCTACGTCCCGGATCGGCCGTACCCCTCCACCGGGCCCGCCGCCAGCGGTGGTAGCTCCTCTCTAACTCGGCCACTAGCTTGAATGCCATGGCTCCGCCACAAGACCCTCATCGGCCTGGTTCGTGGAGCAACACAAGGAAATGAAAGCGCAGATCATTGATCGCCAAGAAGTACGCCTTCCGGCTGGACCGGACTCCATTGTTCCTCTGCCCCACAAATTCGTGATGCCTAATCTGGATCTCTTTGATGGGACTGCATGCCCGAAAACCCATCTGGACACATATACCTTGGCGATGAAAGCCAAAGGGTGCACCAATCAGCAGTTGGCTGACTATTTCAGTCTATCTTTGAAGTCCAGTGCTCTAAAATGGTTCTTCCGTTTGAAAGCCGAGCCGAGGCTACATGGGGACCGAGATCACGGTGCCTTCACGAGAAAAGTACAAGGCTGACTTGGAATGGGAAACAAATAGAGTTGACCTACAAACAACAAGCGCGCCCCGATGAGAATGTTGGGGACTTTTACAAGCGGTGGAATGCGAAACTCGGCGAAATGGCCATCCCTCCTTCCGAAGAGGAACAACTTGGACATCTTCCGGTCATGCTCGAAACCACATCCGAGAGCCTCCCTCGGTCACTTCCCGTACTCGAGACTTACGGGCCATGGTTAACTCCGCGGCTAAGTTTGAAAAGGCTTACAATCGCAACCGGCCGCACTCGCCTACATATCGGGCTCCTCCCCGCAAACACCGCCCTTGCTCCCGCTAAAGGCAAAGAAATGATTAACTATGCGGACAGGAATGTAATAACACAACTCCTTTTGCTCCCGGAAAACCAGTAGAGCCCGGACCACGGGTCATGAACCTCGAAAACTTTGGAATGCCTCTTGAATGACATCTTTAGGGACTCGGTGAAAGAAGGCTTGCTGCGGCCTTTGGAGAATTTCCAACCCAGAATCCGAATGCTCCCGTGGATACTACAAAGTATTGCGCTTTTCATCAAGCTCATGGGCATCTAACGGATAATTGCTTTACTCTGAAAAAGGCAATCCGAGGGCCGATAGAGCAAGGAAAGTTGGAAGGCCCCGAAGGGCCTAATACACCAAAAATCCTCTTCCGAGGAACCATGATCGTGTGAATATGATTGAATGCGGAGAATCTTCGCATGCCCAGGAAGATCTTGATGAAGGTCCCCAAATACCATGGCCAACCTTGTCGAGGATCCCGGTCGGATTCCCCTTAGCCTTGAGGATATCGAACGAATCAACCCACCTTGGTCTCATGTCGAGAGACTCCACTGCAAGAATACGAGGCCCGCTATTTCTCGGATGAAGGGAAAGCCGATATCAAGAAGCTGGGCCGTTAGGTCAAAACATGAAAGAACCATTTACACAAGATGGTTAGAGCGGTCAAGAAAGATTGAGCAAGAAAGCTTCAGCGGCGGGCGCCGTCTCGGGGCTTATTAGCAAAGAAGCCGAAGAACATGCGGAGCTAGTACACTTCGCAACCGGCTATTGGAGAAGTCGAATACGATCCGAAGGCGGTGGGCGAAGAATCGGAGGAGGAAGAATCCTTCTACATTACGCACAGTGTCAAATACGTGCCACCCCCTCTCACTCTTCCCCGCAGCTTCGGGAGGAGAAGCCGAGTCGCATCTATCACTTCCGGAATGGGAGCATATGACAATTTCTGCGCACGCACCCATATTCCCCTAACGGGTTCGATCGGCGTTCCCTCTCCGCCGAGATCCCGGTAGTATGGGAAGATGATTAGATGACAGACGACGATGATGATGACGAGAGTGAAGAGTCAAGCTTGAAGCCCGGATCAGGAAACAATCGGAACAATCATGCCGACGAGAAATGAGCCCATGGGAGCCAGGGCACGATGGTTTGTTGCCCGGCAAGCGGCGACGAAGAAACTTCAGACGACTACTATGAGACCGAGGACATGAAGGCCATGAAGTTTCCTGGGTCTGAACACGTGGATGTCTTAGAATTCAACACTGCCTACCATGCTTTGGGGGAAGGATTTTCAGGTGTCCGATCCAGGCTGATAGTTGAAGATCTGATAGAAAGAGGGAAACTAACTCCCATCCGCCCAAATGAGAAAATAACCATGGTTAGATCAAATCCACCCCAGAACAAAGTAACACTCCTTTTCAGGGTTACCCAAGAAGAGGTCACCTTCCCCGAATGTATGTCGCCTTTCGAGAAGTCCTAGAAACCGGCATGATACGGATGCGCCTCCCACACGAGAATGCTATAATCATCTCCAACTACGAGTATTACGAAAGGAACCGAGAATGGGTGCTTATTTATCTTTTGGGGATGAAATCGAAAAGCCGCCGAGTCCCGACAATAGCGACTTTTGTTGTATGATAACTATGAGCAAGGCAGGCTATGGGAGCGAATCAGAAGACGACCTAGCTCTATGGGCCATCCAGGGGGCAACAACACAACCCCAGACTCAAAAGCCTGTGACTTGGGAAGCAGTTATAAGGGCCGCCCAGGAAGGAGCCGGTGCGGCTCGGCCCACCGCGTTGCTAGACTCCGTCAAAACCAGTGGCCGATAGCCAAAAAGGCTCCCCCGTTGACCTTATCAGCGTTGAAGAAATCCAGTCAAGAAGCAGCTGATGAGGAAGTTAACCTGTTGACCCGATCCGGGCAAATCTTCCAAGGAAATCCCAAAACAAATAAGAAGGCCACAGATCAAGCACCCGGGGAGGACCGCCGTCCCTATGCTAAGATAGCCGAAACTCCTGACCCGAAAAGGAGGACCCCGTGCTCACCCAATTGAAGCAGACACAGGCCAACATCTCTCTGTGGTCCCTGCTCACCTCATCCTATCCCCACAAGCTAAAGCTGGAAGAAAGCATGGCCCGCACTCTAGTCCCTATTGATGCTACTCCCGATGACGTGGTACAGCTGATTGGAAACATCCACTACGGGAACATAATCACTTTCACAGATCTCGACCTCCCTCAATTAGGGGCTGATCATAACGAGCCTCTCTTCATCACAGTCCAATTGGATGAACGACGCCTTCCTCGGGTCCTGGTTGATAATGGGTCCGGAATGAACATTCTTCCGGCAAAGATCATGAGCCTGCTTGATATCAAGACTACAGACTCGAAGCCTTCCTCCTCACAGCCAAAGCTTACGACTCGACATCTCGGCAGATCCCTTGAGTTGCTACCTTGGACCTCTGGTTTGGACAAAAATTGATACCTGTGGAATTCCAGGTTATCGACATCCCGATCACTTTTAATGCTTTATTGGGAAGACCTTGGCTGCACCAGGTCAAGGGGGTTGCCTCAAGCCTCCACCAGCTAGTGAAATTCGTCTCGAATGGGGACCTGACAACCATTTATGGGGATTTAGTCACCTTGGAGGGCACAGATACGGGTGGAATACCTATTCTGGAAATCAAGCATGATGAGGAAGGTCTCATGCTAACGGGCTTCACGGTCGAGCCTCCAAAGGCCCAAGTTTGCAACATAGATCTGACAATCACCCGGGATAAAATCCCCCCGGTCTTGAAAATGATGAGAAAGATGAGCTATCTACCTGGCCTCGGTCTGGGGAAGCACCAACAAGGAACTCACAAACTCATCGAGGTGAAAGGATAGAAAACTCGCCACGGCCTGGGATATGAGGCCTCCTCAGTGGACACTACAAAAGGAAAAAGATTTGAAGCCGCCACAGAAGGGTCCCGGTCAAGCGACCCTAAATCTCTCCCTTTCGCCCTAATTTGGCCGACTACTTTGTAAAGGGTCCCACACAACCGGTAACATCGCGAGCCCACTCCTACAGGAGGGTGGCTGAAGCTACAGGATAGCCTCAACAAGTTCAGGGGAGCCAAGGCTAACCCGGTCCGTAGAATGTTCCTGGACCTACCAAGATACCCGGGGCTACCACTACCATGAAGAGTGAGTATACCTTCAGAGGCGTGCCTGACCTGGTAGAGTAGTTCGAGAAGCTTACTACCACAACCCCGATTGCCCAGGGAAGATTCGAAGCTTTGAGTTTGAATTGACAGTGACTAAAGCTAAGGCCACGGAATTTCCCTCGAGATGATTGGGATGGATGCAGTTATGACGTAATTGTTTCGAAGAAGAAGTCCAGGTGCCGGACACGATTGATCTCGGCTCGGTCCAAGAGATGATAGCAACAATTGAGAAAGGAAAACGAAGCAGACAGGTTCGAGTCATGAGGCCACCAATAGCAAAGCCGCTAAAAAATTGGGAAACCCTCTCAGGCCCGTCCGCGACCAAGGAGGAAATGATCACCAAACTTGGATTGGTCCCCCGTCCCTTTGTGTCAATCTAGGACAAGTCCTCCCAGTCTCTCATTGTTAAGGTCGAGTCTCTAGAGTCGTCCGACGGCCCTATGCCTGAAGACTACGAGTCTGTAGCAAATGTTGTATTCCTTTTCGTTCCTAATGAAATGACGAACCTTTCTGAGTATCCCTTGATTGCCACTTTAACTAATGATGAATTAATTAACAAATAAAAAAAATTTAATAATAATTCATTAGATAAAGAAGCAGACACATTAAACAAAAAAATAAAACAAAAAAAAATCTTTAAGCAGGTTGTCCGGAAAGAGGAAAATCGAGCCCAAGCTGTCGAAGAGATTTTGACGAGTGTGAATCTGAGAACTGCGGAAGAGCCTAAAGAGACGCAGATTGGTAATTTCTTCGAAGGAACTGAAAAGGATGCCTTACAAAATCCTACAAGGTCCTCAACTCAGGGAAAGTAGCCCTCTTCATCAAAGAGAACATCATATGCCGATACGGGTTACCAGCCGAAATCATCTCAGATAATGGATCCCACTTCGAAGGGGAATGTGAAGGCCTGGCTGGCGAGAATTCACGAATAACCCGTCACAAGTCATCTCTCTACGGGCCCCAAACCAACGGAGCCGTCGAGGCAAAGAAACAAGACTTTGGAAAACATCATCCGGAAAATGGCCGTCCGAGGCGGGAGATTGGCAGAAGCTACACTGGCACTGCGGGGCTACGGAACATCGGTCCGAACGGCAACGGGGGAAACACCGTTTGCCCTCACATACGGAATGGAAGCCGTGCTCCCAATCGAATTGGAAATCCCCTCGCTCCGTGTGCTGTTGGAAAGCCAGATCAACGAGGTCGAATGGCTCCAGAGTCGCCATGATGAATTGGCTCTACTAGATGAACGCCGATTGAAGGCAATGGAACACATCCGAGTCTACCAAGGAAGAATGGCCAGAGCCTTTGACAAGAAAGTAAAGCATCGGGAGATCCGAGAAGGGGATCTCGTTTTGAAAGAAAAGCCCCGGTCAGTATCAACCCCTCGGCAAATGGGAGCTGTCTGGGTCGGACCATACATCGTCCGAGAAGATCTTCTCCGGAGGAGCCATGCAACTTGCGGATCTCGACGGAAATCCCTTTGTACACCCGGTAAATGGTGACAAGCCGCGAGATACTACACGTAAAAAAAAAAAGAAGAAAAAAAGAGTGCTAAAGAGTAATACCCAACTAGTTTGAAAACCCGAAAAGGGCGGCCTAGGTAAAAAACAGGGTTGCACAAAAAAAAAAACAAAACAAAAAACAAAACAAAAAAAACAAAAAAAAAACAAAAAAAAAAAAAAACAACAAAAAAATCGGGTTGAACTACGAAGACTGAGCTCCTCAAAATGAGGGGAACGTAGGCGGCGAAACGGTTCGGTCTAAAGCACAAATAAAAGTCATACTCTGACATCAATACAATTGATCAGACCATGAAAGCGTCTCGAAAAACTCTGAAGCAATTCAAATATTCATTACAAGTTAAAAACTTTTTGATGAGTCTAAGCCCGATTCATTCCTACAACTGGCAACCTGCTAAAAGAAATTAAGATACATAATCAAACTAATGTGTTTGCCATGACAAGAAAGGGATACTCGGAAACCTCAAGGTCACTCCAAGCCACTCGTACTGGCCTCTCCCCTCTTCTTCCCCCTTCGAGTCTTCTTCTTCTGAACAGGAAAAATGTCGGTCTTCCTCCTACCAAGCTCTGGTATAGGAACAGGATCTATCAGACCAGCCTCTGTCAGGGCCTTGGTAGCCCTAGCGTCATCTCTCATCTCCTGTAGCCGGGCTGGTAAAGTAGGAGTCCTCCTCTCTTGTCTCTTGACATAAGCCTCATAGTCGGTCACAGCGTCTCCGCTCCTGTCATGAGGGTTGGCCCTCGCCTCGGCCCTCCTCCTCTCGGAAACTGTCAGGTCCTCCGCACCCACAATGGCCTCATGCCGTCTCAAAATAGCCATCTGAGTCTCTCCAAAATGCCTCTCGTACCAATCCAGGTACCAAGTGGTCAGGAACACAGGTCTCGGACGCCTGAGGATAACCCGAGGAGGAAAGACGTCATACCTCCATGCTCGGGACAGAAAGGAAAACACCGAAGGATCATCCATAGAAGCGGAAGCCACCACCCTGGTGGCTATGTCATCAAAGTCCTCCAAAGGAACCTGCTCTAAGCCGAATTGTCTCAGAACCAAAGACGGAATATAGAAGCTGGACTGAGAAAGCCCCGGAAGCATAACCACGGGAGATCCGTCCTGAAGCACTCTGCGAGTCTCCACCCGCCAACAAGGCACTGACCATCTGATATCTTCTGTCTGGCGACCAGCCATCCAACGCTCCCATGTGCCCTGATCATCAAAATCTACAGCAACCCCTCTTCTGGCGAATGTCCAAGGCTTGATCATATCAGGAGTCTCCCGAAGAATCCCCAAGCGCTCCATCAGCCACAAAGTCAAGAGGAACGGGCTGCCCCCGTGCATATACCGCCTCCCGGTAGCCAGCCTATCGAGAGCATGGAAAGTCTCCCCCAAGATCAAAGGTACAACGTCTCTGCCCAAGCGACAATGAACGACTACATCCAGCAGAGACCGATGACAGATCCCAAAAGAATAGACCATGAACAAGGTCCCAAACATGCAAAGTGCAAAGGCATCCCAATAGGCATCGTCAAGCAAGCCTAAGCCCCTAAACCTATCAGCGAGACCAGAAATATCAAAATGATCGGGACCACAGATCATACCTTGTGCTTCCTCCGGGGAAAGATGAAGGAGGTTGCACAATCTATCAACAAAAGAGGCCCCTCCAGGCAAAGGAACCGCTATCTCCTCCACCTCCGGACCACCAAGCAAAGCCCGAAATTCTTCCACGGTCGGAACAACCTCATTGTAAGAAAGGCAAAAGACATGCCTTCTAGTATCCCAAAATGATGAAGAAGCTCTCAAGAGGTCGTAGTCCGGAACCAATTCTTTGAGAGACCATAAGCACCTCACCTTATACCTTTCTTCAAAGAAGGACCTCCTCTCATGCATAATCTCCCGGGACCAATCCTTGAATTTGTTAAAGAATGACATTTGGGATTCTTGGGACAATTTTGATGGAGCTTTTCTAAGGTTTTCCATGGATTTTCTCTCTTTCTCCCCGAAAATGGCTGTTTGGACTGGAGGTTGAAGAGGATATTTGAATTTGAAATAAAGTGAGACCAGATCTGAAGCAAAATTAAAGGACAGTGTCAGATTCCTGTCCTATCCGCGCGGATGAGTTTGTCAAAAAAAAAAATCTTTACAACAGTCCAAACTGCTACACCAAAGGAATATTTTGTCCCAGCCAAAGCCTGTCCAAGCCAGTCCATGCACCAAACATCTACACCCTTACCAAAAAAAAAGAAAACAAGGCTCATGCAACATTGCATTCATACTGCATTGCATTCATAAAATAAAATCCTAATTTATTACATTCCAAAAAAAAAAGAGCAATAAAAAAAATGTGCATAAAAAAAATAAGCTGTATCTGTACAAATCACAAAATCTCAGAAAATCAGTCTAAAAAAGGTAATCAATCAGAGTCCCTAGCGCCCGACGTCTGCCCCCGGTCCCTCTTGCGACTCGGGCCCGCCTCCTCAGGAGCCATGAAGATCTCAGGCTCAGAATCATCGTCCTCGTCCCCGGAAGAAGGCTCATCAGGACCAACCGGCACGCTCTGATAGGGCAAGCCAAGATCTGCGAAAAAATCATATCCGAAGGTGAAGGCGTCGGACTCCTGGACGTGCGAAGAAGATCCACCATGCTGCCAGACGTGTCCCTGCCCGTAAGGATCTCCGAGAATGACATGGTCCGAAGGTAGTACCGCACGAGGATCAAGGAGAGGAGAAAGAGGAGTCTCGGAAGAAGTATCTGAAGAAATAGGGGAAGCCTCCCGCCTGACAGGCGCCGGCCGTGGTCGCCTCGCCCTAGCCCGAGGAGCCCCGCAAGCAACCATCCTCCTGATAAATCTCCTTCTCCGGGAAGAAGTACCTTGATTTTTGGTGGTTGTTCTTGAAGGATGGGTCATCATTGATTTTATGGAGGATCACGTCCTCGCTTATTCCCTGCATATCCTCCACCCTCCATGCGAACACGTCACAATTTACTCGAAGGAACTCGATAAGGATCCTTCTCTCCTCGGGATGAATTTCCAGTCCGACCTTAACAGTTTGCTTGGGGAAGTGGAAGTTGATAACCACCTCCTCGAGCTCTTCGTTAGGTCGAAGGTCGCTGATTTCACGATTATGCAGGGAGTCAATGACAATGGTTGGGGGGTTGGCCTGGGCTCCGGTCAGCGCTGCCATGGAATATATGACCTCGCGGTCAATCTTTCCCTCAATTTCCCTATCAATATAACCTCCCTCAATAGGGGCCAACTGCTTGGACTTTCTGCTCTTCTTGAGCTCCACCTTTGTGGTATGGAAAGAAAGCATGCCGATAGAAATGGGTGTCAGAATAGGTGCAAGGGCTTTCCCCTTTTTTGATTTGTCCTCACCCTCTTTCTACGGGCATGAAGTCTGGGCTTTCTCTCCCTTCCGTTTTTTCTCTAGTGCTCGGAGGAATCTCCTGGGCTGGTTCTTAATGGTGACAACTCCGCCCAGGGTGTTAAATTTCACCCTTTGGTGAGGAACGGAAGCGACTATTCCCAATTTGGCCTGAGCAGTAACGCCGAGAATGGCATTGTATTTGGAAGGAAGATCAACCACCATGAAAGTTATTTTGGTCATCTTCTGCATGAGTTTTTTCCCAATAGTCACTTCAAACACTATCGTCCCCTTTATCCCAATGACGTGATTGGTGAACCCCTCGAGCATGCCCACATATGGAGTCAGGTTAGCCTCGGTCATCCTCATGCCCACCAAAGTATGGTAGTAGAGTATGTCCCTGGCCGAGCCTGTATCTACCAAAACTCGGCCAATGTTTACCCGGTTGATCTTCATTCTGATGGTGAGTGGTTGGGTGGAATGAAAGAGGGAGGAGGCGAGTTCACTCCTTTTAAACCCAATTTCCTGCTCCTCCTCGGGAGCCATCACGGGGATCGAGAAAACCTTTTCTAAAGTTCGAATCTGGAGGGAGAGTTATTTCTTGGATGGAGGCTCCTCTCCGATGAAAATAATTTCATAGTCACCCAACTCGTCATCATAAGTGTCTCTCTCAACCCTCTCGGGGCCACGTGTGATTCGTGCCCGCTGTTGATTATTGTTATTGGTGGCATTGTTATGGCCTTTAATCCATTTCGTTAGCTCCCCATCATTGATCTTCTGCTAGATAATTCGCTTTAACTGAAAGCAATCCTCCGTGCCGTGCCCGTGATCGTTGTGATATTCACAGAATTTGGCCCTACTCCTTTCATTTGGTTTCCGGATCATTGGGGGAGGAGGGGGAAATTCAGAGGCTCTCATGATTACTGCCCGCGACTCGGTGAGTGGGGTATAAGCTGTTTCCTCCACCACTTTTCGGAGTTTGTCTGACCCACGGCCTCTGTTCTTTCCCTGATTATTAACACGGGCAGGCTCTGGGTTGGGGTCCTGTACTTGGCTAATTATCTCCTTTGGGGGCACACGGGCAGGTACCACATTGGTTTCCTCGGCTGAAGTAATGGCAGAGGCCCTCTCATACATTTCCTCCACACTTTTAGGCCGGTTGGAGGCAAAGTTCATCTTGAGGTACGAGGAGGCGAGGCCGCCCTCGAAGCAGAGCCGGATATCACCCTCTTCCAAATCCACAATCTGCTCGCTCATTTTTCGGAATCGAGAGATGTAGCTTTTGGTGGTCTCGTTTTCGGCCTGCTTGACACGGACAAGATCTGTCTTTGGTCTAGCGGGCTCGCCTGCTCCGGCAAATGCGTTCAAGAAGAGGTTCCTGAACTGGCTGTAGGCTTGGATGGACCGGGGTTTGAGGGCCAGCATCCAGGACAAGGCCTTGCCCGTGAAAGTTGCAGCCAAGGCTTTGCACATCACAGACTCGTCTGTTGAAAATAGGGCCATCTGTCCCTCAAATCGTCCCATATGGCTCTTGGCATTTTTGGAGCCATCGTACGTCTCCATCTGGGGGGCTTGCCCTTCTGAATTGGTGCCCGAGCAATTTATCGCTGAAGGCATCCATGGTGCGGCCACACCTCTGGGCTGTTTTTTGGTGGGTCTCCCACATTTCGTTCATAAATTTGACAAATTCAGGGCTCTGACCGTCAACCTTCTGTTTCTTAGCACGTGGAGTCACGGCCTTTCCCCTGGCCGGGGCCAAGGGTCTGGCTAGGGACCTCGCACGGCGTTTAGACTGTGCCTCTTCTCCAACCTCCTCGCTATCATCCACATGCACCACACTGCGTCTTGGAACCTGATCGCGGTTAAGGGTTGGTTCATCCCGTTTTGCCCCCCTAGCTTGACTAGCAAGTGAGTTAGTAGGGGCTCGTTGGGAGAACCTTTGGGACCCTTGAGGGATGGGTATTCCGCCGTTTGCCTCTATCTCAAACATCTCCATCTGAGCATCATTGATGGCCATGGCCTCCGCGACCAGCTTGGACTTGGCGGCCAGGATCTCTTGCCTCTTTAGGATCTGCTCCGGGGAGAGGGGCGTGTTTAAGGTGGTGGCATTTATATGGGCTTGGAGAGTTTTTGGGCTATTGTTTAGGAGAGCTCGGGCTTCATCCGTTAGCCGATGTATAACTCGTTGAGCAGGGGAAAGGCTGTTTTGTGGTTGAGAACGGGCCCCCATTCTGTTAAAAACAGAGGTAGTGGGTCCTTCCTTATTGACATTGGAAAGGGATGCCTGGTCATCTCTCTCAATGGTCAAATGACCAGCATTTTCTAAAGTTTTAGACATGATTGAAAAAAGAAAATGACTGAAAAGATGAGCCTTTCGACAGTCAGTTGTTTAGAACACGAGGGATGTCTGAAAACAAAGAATTTACGAGAAACAAAAATGAAATGTTTCCCGGCATTGGAACCACTGATGACGCCAAGCTATTTAGGGTCAGAACGGTTTTGGATATCTGGCAGGATATATTTTGTGGCTTGATGTACCTAGAACACAACACAAATGAGCACCGTTAAGGTCAAAGTTGAATGTTACTCCAACTCAGGCTCTCGGGTGTGAGAGTAAGAATACTGAGTAATGCCTTGAATGCCTTGAATGTGTGTGAGTGTTTAGAGTTTAACATCAATATTGCTTACAGTGTATATTTGGAACTTACCTTGTCCAAGGGGATAAAGGTCTTCTATATATAGGCAATGTGGAGCTGCTCGCTGACGTAAGCCATGAGGTCAGCCCTAAGGGCATTTTGGTATTTGACCGCATATACGTGTCCAACTTTGACCTTAACGGGCCCCCATTCTGTTAAAAACAGAGGTAGTGGGTCCTTCCTTATTGACATTGGAAAGGGATGCCTGGTCATCTCTCTCAATGGTCAAATGACCAGCATTTTCTAAAGTTTTAGACATGTTTGAAAAAAGAAAATGACTGAAAAGATGAGCCTTTCGACAGTCAGTTGTTTAGAACACGAGGGGTGTCTGAAAACAAAGAATTTACGAGAAACAAAAATGAAATGTTTTCCGGCATTGGAACCACTGATGACGCCAAGCTATTTAGGATCAGAACGGTTTTGGATATCTGGCAGGATATATTTTGTGGCTTGATGTACCTAGAACACAACACAAATGAGCACCGTTAAGGTCAAAGTTGGATGTTACTCCAACTCAGGCTCTCGGGTGTGAGAGTAAGAATACTGAGTAATGCCTTGAATGCCTTGAATGTGTGTGAGTGTTTAGAGTTTAACAGCAATATTGCTTACAGTGTATATTTGGAACTTACCTTGTCCAAGGGGATAAAGGTCTTCTCTATATAGGCAATGTGGAGCTGCTCGCTGACGTAAGCCATGAGGTCAGCCCTAAGGGCACTTTGATATTTGACCGCATATACGTGTCCGCATCTGATTGGGTCTGTCAGGGAAGGAGGATCCTCTATCAGAGGGGATGTCGCTGATGTGGACAGGAGCCGTGTATTCGGCGCGGCACATTTAATGCCATGGTAGGCGCCTAACTGAGCCGCATTGAATGCGATGAGAGTGAGTCGGCAACTTGCATGTGAGAGCCAGTAAGGTAGCTTGCTCAGTAAGGTTTACCCTTAACCGAGAGGCAGGTGAGATAATCGGGAGGCAGGTATGAGCCCGCGGTCAACATCTTGGGCGCGGTCAAAGGTATTTGACGCGGGCACGGATGGAGCGGTCATACCTCCTGCGGTCACTAAGCCAGCGTTCAGGATCCCTCTGGTCTGGAGTAGGATGATGCGGAGAGGAACGCGGTCTTGACCTCAGGGGTCTATCTGTCGCGCGGCTCGACTCTGATGCAGGGAGTGCCACGTCACTGGTTCCTTGGACCAGACCGAGCGTGGACCCGATCCAGCAGGTTCGGGCTCATCAATAATTATAATGAATTGGCAGTGAGTTCAAGTAAGGAGGAAACATTATGCTAATTACACAATATGCAACCGAATGAACTTGGGTAAAAATATAAACACTTGAGAAAGAGATTATATATACCATATTGTATATTTAAACGACATGGTTTTGAGCAAATCGATTCGAATCGATATTCAATATCGGTGCGGATGTACTAAACCAAAACTGAACCGATTTATTCCGTTTTTTTATTTTTGTGAACCGCCTTTGAACCTACGAGCGAGTTGTTATTCTCAGCTCAAAGTCTCTAGTACGAAAGTAAATAACTGAAAATTGTATGAGACTTTTTGTATGTTATTATATGTGTAAAACAATATGTTCATCATCATACCTTGCATGAATGGAGATAAGTTTTTATTTAGCAAGACCATAAAAGGGTTCGCTTTTGAGTTTTTAATGAAAAGAAAAGAAAGTGAGGGAAGGAAAAATGAGAGAAAAGAAAGAGAGGGAAGTGAATTTAAATTCTTTCTGATGTGCTTCCGAGTTAGGAAAGAAATGAAAGGAAAAACAAATTTTTCTCTCCTCATGCTTTCGAGTTTTGAAATGAAATGGGAGAAAATAAAAAGAAAATGACTTACATACCCTCATTTAAAAAAAAAAACCTAGTTGAAGAGCATTGCGCACACACACACACACACACACACACACTCATTCATCCACTCACATACCAGCGGTGTTATTGCAGATGGGATCAAGATTCAAGAAATCCATAATATCTGAAAATGTACGACATTTACTCCCGGGATGGCGAAGGAGAGTGAGGCACAAACACGGACCCTCTTTTACTCTCCTGACTGCAACAACATCAGTAACATCCTTGGATTTCATGGTCGATGATGATATAAGATAGAAAGAACTGATACCATTACCTTAAGCAGCATGAAGTCTTGGTTGACTTGTTCTAGGGCACTGTTGTGAGATGAAGAATAATGAATGAATGAGCCACTAGAATGAGAGAGGAGGGGTAGTAGGATTTTGATCGTTAGTGAATATGATCGAACTATACGAGGGTAATGATGATATTATAAAAAAATATGTGAGGGTAAAAGTGGGATGATAAAAAAATTGTCAAGCTTCCAATTTCTTTCCTTCCAATTCCTCTCGATTTTGGGAGGAAAATTCTAAAAAAAATCATTCCCTTTCTTTCCACTTTCTTCCTAAAAAATCTCGGAAGCAATCTAACGAAGGATTTTTTTTAAATTTCCTTCCCTTTCTTTTCCTTTATCTCCATTTTTAAACTCGAAAGCAGGGCAAAAGTGACGGTTTGTATGAGTTTTGATATTATGTAGCCAACTAGCTTTGGCTCCGTTGGCATAGAGTTTGGTCCTTTCTTCGGTAGATAAGTTCGAATCCCCTTTTCTTGTAGTAATTTAAAATATTGTAGTTTGGAAAAAAATTTATGCATGTCACATGTCACGTTGTAATTGGAGACTCAGTGATCCAATGACAGATTATGAATTTTTTTTAAACGGGTGCACAAATACACAATAAAAACTTTTGATTAGTGATCCAATGATGGATTAAGAATTTTTCTAAACGGGTGTACAAATCGACAGTAAAAACTTCTGATTATAGTAATTGTGAACCATGATTGGAGGAGAAAAAATTTTGCTAAAAAGACATTCATTAGTGCTAGGGCATGAAACCAACAGACCATATTGTTAAAAAATAAGAGGCATTTACCATATAATTCCTGTAACAAAGCAATACTACCTCTTAGTCTTAGGACAAGTTATATTTTGCTTAACCATATAATTCTTAGCTTAATAAGTACACCTTTCAAGCATATTACTAAGTTCACCGTCCCATCGTTTTACTAAGTCTACCCTCTTTATCAATTTACTTTATCTCCAACCACCATCACCTTACCTTAGGTCACCCCCTCCCCATCTTCTCCAGTCAACACCTCCGGCAACCATCAACTCCGTCGACTTTTTTTTTTTTTTATGCCGGCGACCTCTCCGGCAACCAAACAACTGAGAACAACATATCAGTAAGTTCTCAGTTGTCAACTAAACTACTAAGAACACGATCAACTCCGGCGACCATCAACTCCGACGACCTCTCCGGCGACCAAACAACAGAGAACTTAACTTATTAGTAAGTTCTCGGTTGTCAACTAAACTACTAAGAACACGATCACTCCGGCGACCTCTACGGCGACTAAACAACAGTTGTCAACTAAACTACTAAGAACACGATCAACTCCGGCGACCACCAACTCCGGCGACCTCTCCGGCGAACAAACAACTGAGAACTTAACTTATCAGTAAGTTCTCACTTGTCACCTAAACTACTAAGAACACGATCAACTCCGACGATCACCAACTCCGGCGACTAAACTGTTGGAAATTAAATTAATAAGCACCACAGATTAAACAAAGATTTAATCAACAGTAGGGGATTTTATTGATCAAGTCAAGAACATACCAATTAAGATGCCAATAGCAAAACCGAAAGCCAAGGAACAGGATCAGGAAAACAAACAGAAACAAGAAATCAAACGGTTAGAAAACTTATCGTGATTTGATCGAGTCGCCTTAGGAAGACTGTCCTAAGAGAAAATATTGCCCCCAATTGGTGCAACTCAGTGCATGTGCAAATTTCTCCGAGGATAAAACGATCACGGACTACGTACCACAAAGCAGCACACAGGTAGGTAGTCACCGGCGGTCCTATCTCAATCGCCTTGAATCTCACGAACAAATCTCTATGAACGGGAGTGTTTGATCTTTGAATCAAAGCAAGAGAATTGTGTTTCTCTTCAATATTCAAGTACCAAAAACGGCTGGGAGGAAGAGAGTATTTATACATGTGGAATAAATTAGGTTTAGGGCTTAATTTAGACCTAAAAACCTGATTTAATTCGGCCCAGGATTTCACTTACCCGTAACAAGCGCGGCCGCCCTCAGGGCTTGCGCGACCGCGCTCGAAGACAGGAAATTGGGGTGAAGCTGCGGAAGAGAAGCGCGGCCGCTCACGGCCGAGCGCGGCCGCTCTCGGGCGGCAATCCGGACGTGAAAATCCTCCTTGCCTCGTTCATTCCAAGCCAATTACCCACCAAGGCAATATGACTATGAACTTCAACACCACATATGCAAATATTCCAACAATCCCCCTTGAAGTTCATAGAAATATGACGTGTACAGATTGTCCATTGCCATGCTTTCAATAATGGTACCTTCCGGCTTGAACCACTACCTATGTTATCCAACGCAAACCTCCACAGGACCAGATGAACGGGTGTCTTGAATCTGATGCCTTTGGATGTAGAGGCCTTTGCTGGTAACAAACACAACAAAAGCTATGATAGGCCCTCTATTGAACACTTGACGCTTATAAGCCATACGTCCCGATCCTCTATCATGAGTGCTTTCAAGGAATAACCCAAATTCCTCTAGTTGCGGCCAACAACAACACTCACTTAGCTGGGCATCTCAGAAGATGTACTGCTAACATCTTGTCTAAAAGACTTGATCCCATTCAAAGTTCCAAACTTTTACTAAATTAGCAAAGAATGAGCACCTCTAGGCTATTCGGGGATAGACTCGGACATGTAACATGTCAATCTATTATTTGGTGCTCCGACTCACCCCATGACTTGTTATTACCACATTGAATCTCCTTTGTGGGATCTCCACTCAGGGTAGATTGGGTTGCTACTTGCGTTTGAGTCGACGGGGTTCACCCCATCCCCAACCTAGATTTTTGAACAAGAGCAAATTCTAGCCCTTTGGTTAAAGGATCAGCTGTGTTATCCTTGGTACCAACATAATCAACAGCTATCACCTTCCGAGACACAAGATCCCTTATAGATTTTAATCTAATTTGGATGTGCCTCCTAGTTTTACGATTGTACTTGACACTTTTCGAGTTTCTCAATTGTGGCGGTGTTGTCACAATGTACTGAGAGATAACGAGGCGTGGGCTTCTTGACCATGGGCGGCTCGGACATAAGTCCTCGAAGCCATTCGGCTTCCAATCCAAAGTAGTATCAAGAGCAACTAATTCGGCCTCAAATGTAGACCTAGACAACAGAGTTTGTTTGGTCGACCTCCAAGCGACCGCAGCCTCCGCCTAAGGTGAAAACATATACCCGCATACCATAACTCCCGGAGTTATAGGCAATCCAGCTTGCATCACTATATCCTTCAAGAACAGAAGGGTATCTACCGTAATGCAGCCCAAGGGAAATCGTTTCCTTCAAATACTTGAGAACTCTATCAAGAGCTTCCCAATGTGCTTTATTCGGACATTGAGTATATCTAGCCAACCTAGTAACCGAGTAGGATATATCCGGTCTAGTACAATTGGCAAGATACATCAAACTTCCAATTATTTGAGAATATCTCAACTGAGCCATCGGTACTCCACTTTCATTCTTAGTAAGAGCAGATGAAGGGTCATATGGAGTCTTAGCTACTTTGCAATTCTTATAACCAAATTTCTCAATTACACTTTCAGTATAATGAGACTGCGATATGGTTATGCCACTAGTTGAACGAGTCAACTTAAGGCCAAGAATCACACTTGCTACTCCCATATCTTTCATCTCAAACTTACTTTTCAAGAATGCCTTAGTAGTATCAATTATCCTCATATCCGTTCCAAACAACAGAATATCATCGACATACAGACATAAGACAATACTACTATCACCAATACTCTTGCTATAAACACACTTATCAAACTCATTATTAAAAAAGCCAAACGATGAAATAATTTTATCAAATTTTTCATGCCATTGCTTAGGGGCTTGTTTAAGTCCATACAAGGACTTAACAAGTTTACAAACCTTTCTCTCATTGCCAGGGGCCTCAAAACCTTCAGGTTGATCCATATAGATTTCTTCCTCAAGATCGCCATGCAAGAAAGCGGTCTTAACATCCATCTGATGGATAGGAAGATCATATACAGAGGCCAATGCGATAAGCATTCGGATTGTAGTCATTCTAGCAGGCGGTGAATAGGTATCGAAATAGTCTATTCCTTCCATTTGCTTGAATCCCTTAGCCACTAACCTAGCCTTAAACTTGTCAAATCGGTTCCATCCGGTTTCAGTTTCCTTTTGAAGACCCACTTACATCCTATCGTGCTACAACCAGGAGGGAGATCGACCAATTCCCATGTCCCATTAGAGACAATAGAATCCATCTCACTCTTAACAGCATCCTTCCACTGCTTGGCATCAGAAGTAGCCATAGCAGCCTTGAAGGTTAGAGGATCACCCTCGACATTGTAAGTGATAAAATCATTTCCAAAGTCCTTGGTGGTCCTTGCCCTTTTACTCCTTCTTGGTTCAATCTCATCGTCAGAATGAGTTGCACTTGAATCAACCCCCACATTTGTCAGCTCCTCTACTTGAGCAGGGAATGGAATTAGTGGTCGGGTTAGATTCCTTAGGAAGTCCGATCCTTCATAGGAAACACATCCTCAAAAATGTTGCATCACGTAACTCAACTATAGAGTTCACATCTATGCTAGAAATTTCAGATTTTATAATAAGAAATCTCAATGCATAACTTGTTTAGAATAACCTATAAAGATAGCATCAACGCTTTAGGTCCAAGCTTTTTCCTTTTATGTGCGGGTACAAGTACCTTTCGCAAGGCACCCCCACACTTTTAAGTGTTTCAAGCTAGCCTGTCGACCTCTCCAAAGTTCAAACGGACTTTCCTTTCTATGCTTAGGAGGGACTCTATTCGAGAATATGGCAAGCCGTATTCAAAGCCTCTCCCCACATATATTTGGGCGAGTCAGAACTTATGAGTAAACCGTTAATCATATCGCAAGGGTTCTATTCTTACGTTACGCAACACCATTTGATTGAGGGGTGTAGGGAGGAGTCTCTTCATGTACAATTCCGTTTTCTTGGCAATAATACATGAAGGGGTTAGACTCATATTCACCTCCTCTATCGAGGCCTTAACCGTTTAAGTTTCTTGCCGGTTTGTGTTTCGCTTCGTTCTTAAATATAATGAATTTATCTAATGCTTCATCCTTAGAACTAAGCAAATAGACATAACAAGATTTACTGGCATCATCAATAAAGGTGAGAAAGTATTTCTTTTTGTCTTTGGTCAACACACCATTAAATTCACAAATATCAGGTATGAACTAAATCTAGAATTTCAGAATTTCTCACAACCGACTTAAACGGACCTTTTGTAGATTTAGCTTCAACACATACATGACATTTAGAATTCTTATCAATAGCATGTTTAGGAATAATATCTAAGTTCATCATTCTTTTCACGTAATCATAGTTAATATGTCCTAAACGACCATGCCAAACATTTGAAGATTCAATGGAATACGAAACGGGATAATCAATAGAACTAAAATTATTGTTGTGCGAACAAACATCATTTCAACTCTAATTTTAAATAAACCATCCGAGGAATATCCTTTCCCCACAAAACTACGAGAATCCAAAATTATAACCTTATTACACTTAAATGAAATCTCAAATCCTTCCCTAACTAGACTAGAACCACTAATGATGTTGCGACGAATATCAGAACGTGATACACTCGATGCAAGGTAAGAATGCGCCCATTGGGAAACCTCGGGTCCACGCGTCCACCCCAAGCACCTTTGCGGCACTAGAGTTCCCCATCGTCACCGATCTACCACGGACAAGCCGGTAAGGCACAAATAGCAATTTATCAAGACAAACGTGCACATTTGCCCAGTGTCAACTAGCCACTCGTTGGGTTCATAGACAAGAAAGAGTTCAGGACAAGAAGTTACATACTTTGTAACATTGCAGGTCGGATCGTCAACTCCAGTGCGTCGAGTCGGGATCATCATAATCCTTCGGACCCAACACCATGTTGACGGCAGGATGGTCATCAGCAGAGGCTTGTGGTCCTTTTCCTTTCTTGGACGGGCAAAGTCCCTAGAAAAGTGTCCACCTTCTCCACAATTCCAAGCTGCTTTTGCTCTTGGCTTCCTAAAGTTATTTTTCTTAACTTTAAGCTTATCATGGTTTTCTTTATCCTTAGAAGTTTTCACACCTTTTCCTTTAAACTTGCTTTTACCAGGTAACCATATTGGCGGCCTCCACAGTACGCTAGATTGATTACCATTATGCACCTCCCGAATCGCAATTGCATTCATCAACTCATTGAGTGACAAGTTTCCAAGACGATGCTTGAGGGTCATACCGAATTCCCCCAAGATCGAGGAAACTTCTCAATGATAGCCATGACAACGAACTTATCAGGAAGTCCCATGTCAGGCATCCTTGAGTGATCGCAAAACGATTTGGAGTTCGTGCACTTGGTCGGTAACCGACTTTCCCTCACTCATGTGATAATTCAGGAACTTTCCCACTTGGTACTTTTCCACACCGGATTCATCGGTCTTTGTACTTCTTGGAAAGAGAATCCCACAGTGACGCAAAGAGTGAGAGGAGCAGAGCAATAAACATCAAAGAGTGCATTCGACAAAGCCGACGAATGCATCCTCGAACAACATCGTCCTGCTCCTTCCACAGCTTTAACAGCGGCCACATTAACTGGATCATCACCATTCGTAGCGGGACATTTAGATGTCAAGATACTGTACATACCCTTAATTGACAGCCAGATCTTCATGCGGTCAGACCAACGCTTGAAGTTCTTACCACCAAACTTCTCGGAAGATCGGAGGTGTCAACTAGGGACTTAAAGGGAGAGCTAGAGGAACCACCAGACATGATCAAATAAAATAATATTTTCTCTTAGACCGTTGGAAATTAAATTAATAAGCACCGCACAGATTAAACAAAGATTTAATCAACAGTAGGGATTTTATTGATCAAGTCAAGAACATACCAATTAAGATGCCAATAGCAAAACCGAAAGCCAAGGAACAGGATCGGAAAACAAACAAAACAAGAAATCAAACGGTTAGAAAACTTATCGTGATTTGATCGAGTCGCCTTAGGAAGACTGCCCTAAGAGAAAATATTGCCCCCAATTGGTGCAACTCAGTGCATGTGCAAATTTCTCCGAGGATAAAACGATCACGGACTACGTACCACAAAGCAAAGACACATGGTAGGTAGTCACCGGCGGTCCTATCTCAATCGCCTTGAATCTCACGAACAAATCTCTATGAACGGGAGTGTTTGATCTTTGAATCAAAGCAAGAGAATTGTGTTTCTCTTCAATATTCAAGTACCAAAAACGGCTGGGAGGAAGAGAGTATTTATACATGTGGAATAAATTAGGTTTATGGCTTAATTTAGACCTAAAAACCTGATTTAATTCGGCCCAGGATTTCACTTACCCGTAACAAGCGCGGCCGCCCTCAGGGCTTGCGCGACCGCGCTCGAAGACAGGAAATTGGGGTGAAGCTGCGGAAGAGAAGCGCGGCGCTCACAGCCTGAGCGCGGCCGCTCTCGAAGGCAGCAACCCAGACGTGAAAATCCTCCTTGCCTCGTTCATTCCAAGCCAATTACCCACCAAGGCAATATGACTATGAACTTCAACACCACATATGCAAATATTCCAACATAAACAACTGGGAACTTAACTTATCAGTAAGTTCTCAGTTGTCAACTAAACTACTAAGAACACGATTAACTCCGACGATCAACAACTTCGGCGACCTCTCCGGCGATCAAACAACTGAGAACTTAACTTATCAATAAGTTCTCAGTTGTCTCTACAAAGAACACGATCAACTCCGACGACCACCAACTCCGGCGACCAAACAACTGATAACACGATCAACTCCGGGTACTACCAATTCTCGCGACCAAACAACTGAAAACTTATCGATAGGTTCTCAGTTGTCAACTAAACTACTAAGAACACGATCAACTCCGGCGACCACCAACTCCGGTAACCAAACAACTGAGAACTTAGAATAAGGTTTCAATTTTTCTCAATTGTCAATTCTAAGAACACGTTGAGACTTTTTTTAGTTGTTCTCTATTGTACACGTATAAATGTCGCATTTTTTTATGTTACTGCAAAGGAATTTTAAACATTAATTTAAGGAAAAAAAAAACTAAACTTTAATCACTCCTTTGATTTTTTTTTTTTTTCATTTATTCAAAAAAAAAAAAAAAAAAAAAAAACACTCCAAATTGGTCTTTGGTCATCTCCCTACAAGTTTCCATTTATTCAAAATAAACGAGCATCATTATGCTTCCATGCTTCCTTCAACACCATGAATCATTTGTTTCCACCAGATTCTTCCAAAACATCAACATCTAAAATCATACTCCTTTTTCCCAATATAATCATCCAAACACATCAACAGCGTTCATTCCTTTCGCTCCAAAAGTGCAGGATCCACGCGATAACTTCTTCAATTTCTTACAGCTTTTTGCAAAGTTCGCCATTCTCGCCTCTGTGATTTCACGGCATGATCGGAGCTTGAGGATCGTCAGCTTCTGACAATTTTGAGAAATAAGGGCGAGAGCGTGGTCGTTGATGTTGGAATATTTGCATATGTGGTGTTGAAGTTCATAGTCATATTGCCTTGGTGGGTAATTGGCTTGGAATGAACGAGGCAAGGAGGATTTTCACGTGCAGGGTTCTTTTGCCTTCGAGAGCGGCCGCGCTCGGCCACTGTGAGCGGCCGCGCTTCTCTTCCGCAGCTTCACCCCAATTTCTGTCTTCGAGCGCGGTCGCGCAAGCCACGAGGCGGCCGCGCTTGTTACGGGTAAGTGAAATCCTGGGCCGAATTAAATCAGGTTTTTAGGTCTAAATTAAGCCCTAAACCTAATTTATTCCACATGTATAAATACTCTCTTCCTCCCAGCCGTTTTTGGTACTTGAATATTGAAGAGAAACACAATTCTCTTGCTTTGATTCAAAGATCAAACACTCCCGTTCATAGAGATTTGTTCGTGAGATTCAAGGCGATTGAGATAGGACCGCGGTGACTACCTACTGTGTCTTTGCTTTGTGGTACGTAGTCCGTGATCGTTTTATCCTCGGAGAAATTTGCCTGCACTGAGTTGCACCAATTGGGGGCAATATTTTCTCTTAGGGCAGATCTTCCTAAGGCGACTCGATCAAATCACGATAAGTTTTCTAACCGTTTGATTTCTTGTTTACATTTTTGTTTTCTGATCTGTTCCTTGGCTTTCGGTTTTGCTATTGGCATCTTAATTGGTATGTTCTTGACTTGATCAATAAAATCCCTACTTGTTGATTAAATCTTTGTTTAATACGTGGTGCTTATTAATTTAATTTCCAACGGTCTAAGAGAAAATATTATTTTATTTGATCATGTCTGGTGGTTCCTCTAGCTCTCCCTTTAAGTCCCTAGTTGACACCTCCGATCTTAGGAGAAGTTTGGTGGTAAGAACTTCAAGCGTTGGTACGAGCATGAAGATCATTTGTCAATTAAGGGTATGTACAGTATCTTGACATCTAAATGTCCCGCTACGAATGGTGATGATCCGGTTAATGTGGCCGCTTTGTTAAAGCTGTGGAAGGAGCGGGACGATGTTGTTCGAGGATGCATTACATCGGCTTTGTCGAATGCACTCTTTGATGTTTATTGCTCTGCTCCTCTCGGCTTCTTTGCGTCATTTGTGGGATTCTCTTTCCAAGAAGTACGGCAGATGAATCCGGTGTGGAAAAGTACCCAGTGGGAAAGTTCTGAATTATCACATGAGTGAGGGAAAGTCGGTTACCGACCAGTGCACGAACTCCAAATCGTTTTGCGATCACTCGAGGATGCGACATGGGACTTCTGATAAGTTCGTTGTCATGGCTATCATTGAGAAGTTTCCTCGATCTTGGGGGAATTCGGTATGACCCTCGAAGCATCGTCTTGGAAACTTGTCACTCAATGAGTTGATGAATGCAATTGCGATTCGGGAGGTGCATAATGGTAATCAATCTAGCGTACTGTGGAGGCTGCTTTGCGATATGGTTACGGTAAAAGCAAGTTTAAAGGAAAAGGTGTGAAAACTTCTAAGGATAAAGAAAACCATGATAAGCTTAAAGTTAAGAAAAATAACTTTAGGAAGCGAAGAGCAAAGCAGGCTATTTGGAATTGTGGAGAAGGTGGACACTTTTCTAGGGGTGCCAGTCCAAGAAAGGAAAAGGACCACAAGCCTCTGGCTGATGACCATCTGCTGTCAACATGGTGTTGGGTCAGAAGGATTATGATGATCGACTCTGGCCTTTGGAGTTGACGATCGACTGCAATGTTACAAAGTATGTAACTTCTTGTCACGAACTCTTTGCTTGTCTATGAACCCAACGAGTGGCTAGTTGACACTTTGGGGCAAATGTGCACGTTTGTGCGATAAATTGCTATTTGTGCCTTACCGGCTTGTCAGTGGTAGATCGGTGACGATGGGGAACTCTAGTCTTTGCAAAGGTGCTTGGGGTGGACGCGTGGACTGAGGTTTCCCAATGGGCGCATTCTTACCTTGCATCGAGTGTATCACGTTCACGATATTCGTCGCAACATCATTAGTGGTTCTAGTCTAGTTAGGGAAGGATTTGAGATTTCATTTAAGTGTAATAAGGTTATAATTTTGGATTACGGTAGTTTTGTGGGGAAAGGATATTCCTCGGATGGTTTATTTAAAATTAGAGTTGGCGATGTTTGTTCGCACAACAATAATTTTAGTTCTATTGATTATCTGTTTCGTATTCCATTGAATCTTCAAATGTTTGGCATGGTCGTTTAGGACATATTAACTATGATTACGTGAAAAGAATGATGAACTTAGATATTATTCCTAAACATGCTATTGATAAGAATTCTAAATGTCATGTATGTGTTGAAGCTAAATCTACAAAGGTCCGTTTAAGTCGGTTGTGAGAAATTACGAAATTCTAGATTTAGTTCAATGCGATATTTGTGAATTTAATGGTGTGTTGACCAAAGACAAAAAGAAATACTTTCTCACCTTTATTGATGATGCCGGTAAATCTTGTTATGTCTATTTGCTTAGTTCTAAGGATGAAGCATTAGATAAATTCATTATATTTAAGAACGAAGCGAAACACAAAGCGGCAAGAAACTTAAGCGGTTAAGGTCGATAGAGGAGGTGAATATGAGTCTAACCCCTTCATGTATTATTGCCAAGAAAACGGAATTGTACATGAAGAGACTCCTCCTACACCCCTCAATCAAATGGTGTTGCGAACGTAAGAATAGAACCCTTGCGATATGATTAACGGTTTACTCATAAGTTACGGGTGCCCAAATATATGTGGGGAGAGGCTTTGAATACGGCTTGCCATATTCGAATAGAGTCCCTCCTAAGCATAGAAAGGAAAGTCCGTTTGAACTTTGGAGAGGTCGACAGGCTAGCTTGAAACACTTAAAAGTGTGGGGGTGCCTTGCAAAGGTACTTGTACGCACATAAAAGGAAAAAGCTTGGACCTAAAGCTGTTGATGCTATCTTTATAGGTTATTACGAAACAAGTTATGCATTGAGATTTCTTATTATAAAATTTGAAATTTACGGCATAGATGTGAACTCTATAGTTGAGTTACGTGATGCAACATTTTTGAGGATGTGTTTCCTATGAAGGACGGACTTCCTAAGGAATCTAACCCGACCACTAATTCCATTCTGCTCAAGTAGAGGAGATGACAAATGTGGGGTTGATTCCGGTGCAACTCATTCGACGATGAGATTGAACCAAGAAGGAGTAAAAGGGCAAGGACCACCAAGGACTTTGGAAATGATTTTATCACTTATAATGTCGAGGTGATCCTCTAACCTTCAAGTTTGCTATGGCTACTTCGATGCCAAGCGGTGGAAGGATCTTGTTAAGAGTGAGATGGATTCTATTGTCTCTAATGGGACATGGGAATTGGTCGATCTCCCTCACAGTTGTAGCACGATAGGATGTAAGTGGGTCTTCAAAAGGAAACTGAAACCGGATGGAACCGTTGACAAGTTTAAGGCTAGGTTAGTGGCTAAGGGATTCAAGCAAATGGAAGGAATAGACTATTTCGATACCTATTCACCGGTTGCTAGAATGACTACAATCCAGAATGCTTATCGCATTGGCCTACGTATATGATCTTCCTATCCATCAGATGGATGTTAAGACCGCTTTCTTGCATGGCGATCTTGAGGAAGAAATCTATATGGATCAACTTTGAAGGTTTTGAGGCCCTGCAATGAGAGAAAGGTTTGTAAACTTGTTAAGTCCTTGTATGGACTTAAACAAGCCTAGCAATGGCATGAAAAATTTGATAAAATTATTTCATCGTTTGGCTTTGTTAATAATGAGTTTGATAAGTGTGTTTATAGCAAGAGTATTGGTGATAGTAGTATTGTCTTATGTACGTATGTCGATGATATTACATTTGTTTGGAACGGATATGAGGATAATTGATACTACTAAGGCATTCTTGAAAAGTAAGTTTGAGATGAAAGATATGGGAGTAGCAAGTGTGATTCTTGGCCTTAAGTTGACTCGTTCAACTAGTGGCATAACCATATCGCGATCTCATTATGCGAAAGTGTAATTGAGAAATTTGGTTATAAGAATTGCAAAGTAGCTAAGACTCCATATGACCCTTCATCTGCTCTTACTAAGAATGAAAGTGGAGTACCGATGGCTCAGGTTGAGATATTCTCAAATAATTGGAAGTTTGATGTATCTTGCCAATTGTACTAGGCCGGATATATCCTACTCGGTTACTAGGTTGGCTAGATATACTCAATGTCCGAATAAAGCACGTTGGGAAGCTCTTGATAGAGTTCTCAAGTATTTGAAGGGAACGATTTCCCTTGGGGTGCATTACGGTAGATACCCTTACATTCTTGAAGGATATAGTGATGCAATTTGGATTGCCTATAACTCAGGGAGTTATGGCTGTACGGGGTATGTTTTCACCTTAGGCGGAGTGCGGTCGCTTGGAGGTCGACCAAACAAACTCTGTTGTCTAGGTCTACATTTGAGGCCGAATTAGTTGCTCTTGATACTCTTTGGATTGGAAGGCTGAATGGCTTCGAGGACTTATGTACGAGTTGCCCGTAGTCGGCGAAGCCCATGCACTGTTATCTCGTACATTGTGACAACAGCCACAATTGAGAAGCTGAAAAGTGTCAAGTACTGGCGTAAAACTAGGAGGCACATCCAAATTAGATTAAAATCTATAAGGGATCTTGTGTCTCGGAAGGTGATAGCTGTTGATTATGTTGGTACCAAGGATAACACACGGTGATCCTTTAACCAAAGGGCTAGAATTTGCTCTTGTTCAAAAATCTAGGTTGGGGATGGGCTGAACCCCGTCGACTCAAATGCGTAGCAACCCAATCTACACAGTGGAGATCCCACAAAGGAGATTCAATGTGGTAATAACAAGTTGTGGGGTGAGTCGGAGCACGAAATAATAGATTGACATGTTACGTATGTCCGAGTCTATCCCTGAATAGCTAGAGGTGCTCATTCTTGCTAATTTAGTAAAAGTTTGGAACTTTGAATGGGATCGAAGTCTTTTAGGCAAGATGTTAGCGATGCATCTTACGAGATGCTTGACTAAGTGAGTGTTGTTGTTGGCCGCAACTAGAGGAATTTGGGTTATTCCTTGAAAGCACTCATGATAGAGGATCGGGACGTATGGCTTATAAGCGTCAAGTGTTCGATAGAGGGCCTATCATAGCTTTTGTTGTGTTTGTTACCGGCCAAAGGCCTCTACATCAGGCATCGGATTGAAGACACCCGTTCATCGGTCTGTGGAGGTTTGCGTTGGATAACATAGGTAGTGGTTGGGGAAGGTACCATTATTGAAAGCATGGCAATGGACAATACATGCACGTCATATTTCTATGAACTTGTGGGGATTGTTGGAATATTTGCATATGTGGTGTTGAAGTTCATAGTCATGTGCCTTGGTGGGTAATTGGCTTGGAATGAACGAGGCAAGGAGGATTTTCACGTGCAGGTTCTTGCCTTCGAGAGCGGCGCGCTCGGCCACTGTGAGCGGCCGCGCTTCTCTTCCGCAGCTTCACCCCAATTTCTGTCTTCGAGCGCGGTCGCGCAAGCCTTGAGGCGGCCGCGCTTGTTACGGGTAAGTGAAATCCTGGGCCGAATTAAATCAGGTTTTTAGGTCTAAATTAAGCCCTAAACCTAATTTATTCCACATGTATAAATACTCTCTTCCACCCAGCCGTTTTTGGTACTTGAATATTGAAGAGAAACACAATTCTCTTGCTTTGATTCAAAGATCAAACACTCCCGTTCATAGAGATTTGTTCGTGAGATTCAAGGCGATTGAGATAGGACCGCCGGTGACTACCTACTGTGTCTTTGCTTTGTGGTACGTAGTCGTGATCGTTTTATCCTCGGAGAAATTTGCACTGTGCACGAGTTGCACCAATTGGGGGCAATATTTTCTCTTAGGACAGTCTTTAAGGCGGCTCGATCAAATCACGATAAGTTTTCTAACCGTTTAATTTCTTGTTTCTGTTTGTTTTTCCTGATCTGTTCCTTGAAACTTTCGGTTTCTTATTGACATCTTAATTGATATGTTCTTGACTTGATCAATAAAATCCCCTACTGTTGATTAAATCTTTGTTTAATCTGTGATGCTTATTAATTTAATTTCCAACAGTTGATGCTTATAGATCGACGATCATATTTGAGAGAGAGCTTCGTGATGGAATCGAAGCGAGAGAATATAGAAGGCACGGCGGAGACGAGATCGGACTTGGCGCTGAGAGAGAGACGGT
Source organism: Adenophora triphylla var. japonica (assembly GCA_022495995.1). Classification (NCBI taxonomy): domain Eukaryota; kingdom Viridiplantae; phylum Streptophyta; class Magnoliopsida; order Asterales; family Campanulaceae; genus Adenophora; species Adenophora triphylla. The sequence continues at coordinate 26,607 of JAFEMH010007949.1, read as the reverse complement.
GACGACTCTGTCCTTCGATTTGAAACCAGCGGCGACAGACGAGGGAGCAACGTTTCCGATCGAGGATCCTAGGAAGTGGAAAATATGAGCGACGCACTCGTCTGGAATGTCAGAGATGAAATCCATCGAATCATCGACATCATCCTTTTCCGTCATAGGCGATTGCTCACAGATATGGGAGAGAAAGGGGAAGTACTTTAGAGAGAGAAAGTAGAGAAAGAGGAAGAGGGGAGACGATCGCCGGAGTTTGAGAGTAGAGAGGTCGCCGGATTTTGGGAGGAGTGAGGTCGCCGGAGTTAAGGAGGAGTGAGGTCGCCGGAGTAAGAAGTTATCAGTGAGAGGGTAGAGAGAGAAAGTAGAGAGAGAGAACTTTTGTTACATTTAGTTTCCTAAATGGCCGTCTTGTTTGGCTACATGTTATCATTTCTAGCTGAAATAGGCCGAGCTTCTAATGGAAGATCTTAAATAATCTCTTGGCCTGCAGGAGAATGTATAATTCTATATGAATATTACTAAAGATGACAAAGCATATTTAATTTATCTTTTCCCTTTTCTGCTTAATTTTGTTCACTAAACATACTGATTGTATTTGCATAGTCAATTCCAGCAGAGACGAGATCCGCTTCTCATAAAACCCCAAATTACCACTGGACGAAGCAAAGACCAAAAGAACGGCAGATCTGATCTTTGGGCTATATATAGTTACAATTTTACAGCAATAAGTGGCAAGGTTAGCTTAGCTAGAATATAATTAACAAGATGATAAAAGTTTTACTGATCTCTTTCTCTTTATTGGCCTTGTGTACATTGAGTTATGCAGATCATCAGGCGGACAGGGTTTTTACGATGCTCAAATCCAAAATATCAAAGAGCCATCCAGTTTCAGACATTTGGGTAGAAATAGATGACACTCAAGAGTATTTGCCTGTGTACGTTGGACCCCAAGATGGGTTGGCGCAACTTGATAAGATCCTAGCACTGCCTGGCCAACCCCAAGGGGTCGATTTTGATCAGTATTCAGGGTATATTAACATTGATCCAAAGACAGAAAAAGCTCTGTTCTATTACTTTGTTGAGTCTCCACAGAATTCATCCACCAACCCTTTGGTTCTGTGGCTAAATGGAGGTACTATTACTCATCTATCTTTCAGTGCAATACCCTTTTTTAAACTGCCCCTTTCTCAATCATTTTTTTTTTCAAGAACAAAACTTCAAGTTTTTTTTTTTTTTTTTTTTTTTGTTGCTGCTGTGAATTACTTATTATGTGATAATGCAAAAATTGACTATTCCATGTATAATAATCATCATTGATAAACAGGACCAGGATGTTCGTCTTTAATTGGAGGCTTGGCTGAATTAGGACCATTCAGAGTCAATAGTGATGGAAATACTCTATTTCGAAATAAGTATGCATGGAATAATGGTGAGATTGATCAAAAGCATTATTATCAGCATCTTATTTTCTTTACATATCCTTGTAGACTATATATCATCATGCAGATAACAGATTATTGATATTGGCATGCAGTTGCAAACGTGATCTTCTTGGAGTCCCCTGCTGGAGTTGGCTTTTCCTATGCAAATGTGACTGCAGTTTATAACACCACCGGTGACAAGAGCACTGCTGATGATGCATATACCTTTCTAGTCAATTGGCTCGAGAGGTTTCCACAGTACATAAACCGTGATTTTTACATAACTGGTGAAAGCTACGCTGGCCATTACGTGCCTCAATTAGCATACACTATTCTACAGAATAACAAGATGTCGAACCAAATCATCATTAATCTGAAAGGGATTGCGGTACGCTTCATTATAATTTATTCCTCTCTCTCTCTCTCTCTCTCTCTCTCTCTTCCTCCCTCCCTCCCTCCCTCCCTCCCTCTCTCTCATGCATATGTTTTCTGCAGATTGGGAATGCTGTTATTGATGAATTAACAACAACATACGGGTTTATAGATTATTTCTGGACCCACGCCATGATCTCAGACGAGACTCATGATGGGCTACTTAAGTACTGTAATTTTTCGAGTGATTCTTCTAATGAAAAGTGCGACGACTTCGCTCAGAATTTTTTTGATGAGCACGGTGACATTGATGGATACAACATCTATGCTCCAATTTGCTTAGACCCTCAAGCTAAAAATGGCTCCACTCCTGGATCCGTAAGTGTAACAAAAAATATTCCTGGGATAGTTTCTAGATGACGTTCTATTAACGCTCTCGGCTCTTCCTCAGCTCACATTTCCTTAGATGATTTAAAGTTCTCGTTTGAAGTTTATTAATACAGTACATTTTTATTATGCCTGATTTTGTTTATCTCATTTGATCAGGTTGAATCCTTTGATCCCTGCTGGGAATCAATCCTAGTGTTGTATCTAAATAAAACCGAGGTTCAAACAGCTTTCCATGCAAAACCTACGAACTGGAATTACTGCAGGTACTTTAATTGGACTGATGGCCCTTCTACCATCCTGCCCATTATTGAATATCTCATTGCAAATGGTCAGAGACTATGGGTTTACAGGCAAGTATTTATTAATTATTTTCGATATTTTATGTTTACAGTTTAAGAACTTCATGAATGTGCTAAAAGAGAACAAATATCCATGAGCAGTGAATATGTATACTGATGCCTTTATGAGGCTAGAGATTTATGACCGAACTTAGAATGAAAACAAGATTCGAAAGAAAGCTGCTAGCTTTTCTTATTAATTCTTAATCATCAAAAACTGCCTTCAACAAAGTTATAAATGAGTTTAAATACTTCTCCAAACCCTAAAACAAATTGCCCAAGAAAGTACCAAAATAACCCCAATTAACATAAACCAAAACATCAGCAATAGAAACGGAACAGAATAAGGAAAGATTGATATTCAACCGTGAGGCGGGCGCCTGGCTGGGCTGAAGCCTGGGCGACAGTGGCTAGCTGCTCCATCGGCCACTGGTGAGGCGAGCGCCTGGCTTGAGTGATGTGGCCGCCTGGAAGGCCGAGAGTTGATGCTGCGCTGGTACCAGTTGGGGCGAGCGCCTGGAGTATATTGGGGCGGCCGCCTAGCTCTCTGTTGCTGGAACACCATGATGAACTGCATCATATACAATTAACATGATTAATCTAATTTTGTAGTGGGGACATAGATGCTGTTGTGCCTATTACAGCTTCCAGGTACTCAATCAACGCCCTTAAGCTCCCGACAGAGACAGCTTGGCGCCCGTGGTATTCCAATAAACAGGTACTCAATCAACCATCCTACATACAGATGACTTCCACTTTAATAATCATACTATTTATTTTGAACAAGAACAACTATACTTTGGGAAACCTCTCGTCCCAACCCCAAATTCGTGTCTAATCCTAGTCCGCAATTTTGGGTCGGGATGAGGGTATTCCTAAAGTACAATGGTTTTTGTGCAAAAAATAAAGTATCGAAGGATGGTTAAAATGAAATTAAGAAAAAGAAAAGAAAAAACTAGATCGAGTAATATTGGAGCAGATAGATTATTTTTTACGTTGGTCCACAAATGAAAACACACAGTACCCTCAAAGTTTTTTTTTTTTGTTTTAACAATATTTCATGAATCTTGTTACTGCCTGCAGGTTGGAGGATATGTGGTAGAATACAAAGGATTAGTATTAACAACGGTGAGGGGAGCTGGACATACTGTTCCAAGCTACCAGCCAGAGCGGGCTCTCACAATGTTCTCTTCATTCCTTCAAGGCACACTCCCCCCCTCCGCTTAGCCTGCAACATCTATTTTTCGGCTCTGAAAGACCGTAAGAAAGAATTAAGCTTGACTCCTCAGACTTTGTGAAGCCTGATCACTGACCTCCAGCACTTGTCAGCTCTTTTTACCTTCAATATAAGCAGAGTTTAGAGATTAGTTATTCAATTAGGGATGAATGATGAACTTGTCTGTTGCTGGTTAACAACCAAACCACTATAAAGTTCAGGACTAGAGTTTCAGATTTGGGGAATCTTAATCCCACTGGTTGATGTAATTGAGGTTAATTTTGGAAATTCAATAATTTCATCACCTCAATTTTAAGTGATGAGACTTTCTCTTTGAGGCAAGCAAAAAATAGAAAAGGGGCTATCATTTTAGGATGGAGAGAGTATTAGACTAATGCTGAATCCTCACACACAAATATTTCAGGAAGTAACACACTCAAGCATACTCCCTCCGTCCTAAATTGATCTTCCTACTTTTTTTTTTTTTGACGTTACGAATGAACTTCGAGCAATGATTATATGTTGATATAATTATACTAATGAAAATCTAAAACTCATAATTGATATACCATCAATAATGCTATCAAAAACAAGTTATAGATTTTCATTAGTATAATTAAATCAACCTTAAATTATTGCTCAAAGTTCATTTGTAGAAATGACAAAAAGAGCGGGAAGATCATTTTGAGAAAGAGGGAGTAAGAAAGTATTGTGATGCTCGGAACCTTCTTTTTTGACAAAGTACCCGTGTCCACAGGACATGGGTGTGGGTGGGGCTATTTTACACTAAATTTAGTGAAAATTCTTATGATTTTGGAGGATCAAACATTGGGATCTGTACCTGTGTCAGGCATTCGTACTCAAGTTTGGGCATCATAGAGACAGTATCCATGTAGCAATATATCTGGTGCATGTCCTACATTCGCCAAAAAGACCTCCTTGGAATAACTAACTGTGACATGAACATGAAAAATATCTTGGCATGAAAACCAACTTAACAAGTTTTAGGTATTTCAGTTGGGGTAAGAGAGGGTAAGATGGGGAATATTGTGGGCGAGGAAGGCCTTGGAAGTCTGGCAATTTTGGCACGTTCAAGTCAGGCAAACTTGGGATATCTGGAAGTCTGGATGTTAGGATAGAAACAAACTTGGGAAAATTAAGAGGAAAAGGAAGAAAGGGCTGAAAATAGGCTGCGGTCGTATCACTCATCTGACACGGTCGTGTCACTGAAGGTGATTTTTTGGGCATTGTTGACACGGTCGTGCTAAATAAAATGCACGGTCATGTTCGGCGAGAAAAATCGTGGGCTGGGCTGATTTGACTAGTTTCAGGTTTCCTTCTTTTCTTTGATAGGGTTAATTTAGGGTTTGTTCTTTGTCATCTATTTAAGACAAGTGATAGCCAATATTGTGTGTGCTTTTGTAATAGAAACAGGATATCTAATATAATATGTGAGATCAACAAATGAGCCTAGGGCAAGGCGGGACGGTCTTGGGGTGCCCTTATGAGCATTTCTTGGATGACCTGAAAGCATGTTTTGGGGTGATTGTGCGAGGGTGTGGGCATAGAGTGAAATTATTTTGGTGAGGCAAAATATGTTCTCTTTTGTAACACAACAGATTTGTGATTATAGTGAATATCCTGACTTAGTAGTGTCCCCAGATGTAGTTCCTTTTACGGGTGAACAAACCGTGTGTTTCTTTCTTTAATGCTTTCATATGATTATTTCATGGATGTTGATTCTCGTCATCAATAGCTGGTATGGGACAATACCACTCTAATAGGCCACAATTCCACAACAACTGGTATCAAAGCAAGGCTGTCCGAATTGATTAGATGTAGATTGCAGGAACAGGGATCGGAATTAGCGGATGCAGAGATTCAGATGGGTTATGTTACTAAGACCAAATAGGATCAAGGTTTCATAGATCCAGATGGATTTGGGACTGCAGGGATTCAGACCAGGGTTGCAGAAACAGAATCATGGAAGGACAATGGATCCGGGATCAAAGATTGCAGAATCCAAACAGGCGTAGGATTGCAAAATTCGGACGAGATTAGGGTTTTGTATGGATCTAGGCGAATTGGTGTTATTAAGAACCGTGGGAGCAACGAAGATGGACAGAGATGGCTCGACATGGAAATTCGATGGAATCAGATTTTGGCAACGGATCTGGAATTATGGAAGTTGGAAAAGAAAGAACAGATTAGTTTCTGAGCTTGGCGAATTTTGGGCACGTGCAATATGTGTGTTGAAGTACGGTGCGGTGCGTTCTGGTACGGTACGGTACGGTGCAGATTTTGTGCGGGGCAAAAATTGGTGCAGATTTGGTACAGCGGTACATATTTTGGTGCGGTACAGTACAAATTTAGGTACAGTGCAGATTTTCGTGCAGAACTCATGCAGAGCAGATTTCGTGCAGTAGCAGGGCAGGATGGGATAATATTGTGACATGCGGGAGGGACAATCAGAGGTGGAATAGAGACATGAACTTCATGCACAGTGGAATGGCAGAGATTAGTGGTCGTCTTTGGCAGCATGACATAGAGGATTGCCAGAGGAGCTGACTAAGTAGCTTGGGGTAAGATGTTGTACACCACATACAACAGGTTCTGCTTATGGAAAATAAGGGGTTTTCCAGTGGAGGACGACGAAGGCCAAAAGTGCCGGGTGGGAGAAATCTCATGAAAAGGTATGTTGGGAATGAGTTAATGGTTCGCGACTAGCTAGCGTGATTTCAACAAGTACCAACATGGGAGTGGGTCCATAACAGTGTGTGATGAGATGTTAGTGGAACATGGAGGAACCAAGAGCATGTCTAGCATGACATCACCGGTCTTTGTGGATGGAAAGAGCAGATGAGCGGGGATTTGTAGGAAGGATCACTGGAAGTGAAGACTCGAAGCATGGATGAACCGACAGTTAGGGGTGTGGAAGGGCCTAAAGCCCATGGGCTTTGGCAAAGCCCGGTATGAGCCCATTTAGTTGCGGGCTTCAATTTCAAGAGCCCAACATAGCGGGCTTCATGCGGGCTCAAATTAACGGGCTTTTGCGGGCTTTAAATGGGCATTTAGCGGGCTCGGGCTTGACGGGCCCAAATTTAAAATTACAAATTTCAACTTCATGATCAAAAGAATTGCCATAAAGTTAACAATTTAACATTACAATATTTGAAGCAGTCCCAAGCATGGGACCTATTTCCAACTTGTCCAACTGTTGTGATGCAAATAGAAGCGTATAAGCTACATTTCATTACAAGCAAAGCTTTCTTGATGTCATTTCATTACATGCTTGTCGTAGAACAATTTAAAAAAAATAAAATGTAGCCCTCTATCCCTTAAACAATCAATATACGAAAGATGACCAATATAAGTAGTGAAAGACTAAGTCAATTCCAGTAGATAAATTTTGAAGAGTTGATGATATGGATTTTGATACGTGTTCCCATGTCTGAATATATATTTAGTCAAGAAGCATGCAAAGATAGATGGTGGGTAGGCAATACAGTTGGGAATCAAAGTCCCCTCAACTGATGGAAATATGAGTCAAAACAATTGACATGTGTATATTATTCTATGAGTAACAACACTTGTCTTTGGTGCTGGTAGGATGGGTAGACTACACTCGTTAGTTCATACAGACCATACACCAGGCATTATAAGAACTGAAGGAAAATTGTCGCAGATAATGGCGTGTGTGGTAAATGGGTTTTTGAGTCTTTTGGTTTTGAGGAACGGCGTGCGTGTGGTATAAATCTGTAAATGCCTAAATGAGTTTTTGAAACTTTTGAAGGATGCGGGCCAGGCCTAATGGGCCGAAAAACTATAAGAGCCCGATCTCAGCCCATTCCCGCGGGCTTTCAAGCAGTCAAGCCCAACAGGGTTGAAAACCTTGCGGGCGCGGGCCTTGCGGGCCGATGGGCGGGTTTGCACACCCCTACCAACAGTTATGTTGAAGACTGACGCTCAACTTCAACTCATCTGATTAGAATTGGTAAAGTCTTGATTGTAGCGGGCATAATAAAGGGATGTCATTCTCGGGTGGGAGTGTGACGGAGGTATTTGTCTATAGGTGGGAGATTGTTGAGATAGAAACAAACTTGGGAAAACTAGGAGGAAAAGGAAGAAAAGGGCTGAAAATAGGTTGACACGGTCGTGTACTTATCTAACACGATCGTGTCACTGAAGGTGATTTTTTGGGCGTTGTTGACACGGTCGTGCTAAATAAAACACACGGTCGTGATAAATAAAACACACGGTCGTGCTCAGTAAGAAAAATCGTGGGCTGGGCCAATTTGACTGGTTTTGGGTTTCCTTTTTTGATAGGGTTTAGGGTTTGTTCTTTGGCATCTATTTAAGTCAAGTGATAACCAATATTGTGTGTGCTTGTGTAATAGAAACATGATAGCTATATTAAATCTATGAGATCAACAAGAGAGCCTAGGCAAAGGCGGGGCAACCTTGGGGTGCCCTTAGGGGCATTCATTGGATGGCCGGAAAACATGTCTAGGGGTGATTGTGTGAGGGTGTGGGCATGGAGTGGAATTATTTTGGTGAGGCAAAATATGTTTCGTATTGTAACAAGACAAATTTGTGATTATAGAGAATATCCTTGCTTGGTAGTGCCCCCAGATGAGTCCCTTTTAAGGGTGAATTGGGTGAACAAATCGTGTGTTTCTTTCTTTAATGCTTTCATATGATTATTGCATGGATGTTGATTTTCGCCATCGGTAACTATTATGGAACAATACTACTCTGATAGACCACAATTCCACGACATTGGAATGTCAATCTTTGGTAAATCAGGCAGCAGTTGGGTATTGGGATTTGGGAAAGTCGAGAAAGGTTATACCTAGAAGGTGTCTTGCATCTGCAAGAATAGAGTTGGTCCTAACTCCTCATTAAGGCGGCTCAGGTTATGAGCAGTAGTGGTAAGAGAAAGGATGGGTGTTTGTTAAGACATTGTTTGACGGGAAGGGATATGCACACCCACAAAATTAGTAAGTATGCCCACTACATTTTAATTACAAAAATACCATTCCATTAAATGACAATTAAATCCCTAAAATTAAAATCAAATTCAAAACCCAAATTGGTTAGAACACCCACTCAAATCATTATTAATTACTAGAGGGATTTACCATATAATCCTTCAAACTTATCAATTTTATCTCATAAAACAAGGAATATTTCATCTAATCATATAATTCCTAGCTTAATAAGTACACTCACCTTCTCATTTTACTAAGTTCAGACCCTCCCATCATTTTCCTAAATCCACCCTCTTTATCAATTTACTTTCCCTCCAACCACCATCACCTTAAGTCACCCCTCCCCATCTTCTCCAGTCAACAACTCCGGTGACTTTTTTTTTACACCGGCAGCCAAACAACTGAGAACTTAACTTATCAGTAAGTTCTCAGTTGTCAACTAAACTACTAAGAACACGATCAACTCCGGCGACCACCAACTCCGGCGACCAAACAACTGAGAACTTAACTTATCATTAAGTTCTCAATTGTCAACTATATTACTATGAACATGATTAACTCCGGGGATCACCAACTCCGGCGACCAAACAACTGAGAACTTAACTTATCAGTAAGTTCTCAGTAATCTCCACTAACAACACGATCAACTCCGGCGACGACCAACTCCGGCAACCAAACAACTGAGAACAAATCAATAAGTTATCAGTTTTCAACTAAACTACTAAAAACACGATCAACTTCGGCGACCACCAACTCCGGCGACCTCTCCGATGACCAAACAACTGAGAACTTAACTTATCAGTATGTTCTCAGTTGTCAACTAAACTACTAAGTATACGATTAACTCCGGTGACCATCAACTCCGGCGACCAAATAACTGAAAACTTAACTTATCAGTAAGTTCTCAGTTGTCTCCACTAAGAACACGATCAACTCCGGCGATCACCAACTCCAGCGACCAAACAACTGAGAACTTAACTTATCAGTATGTTCTCAGTTGTCAACTAACCTACTAAGAACACGATCAACTTCGGTGACCTCCCCAGCGACCACCAACTTCGGCGACCTCTCCGACAACCAAACAAAAAAGAACTTAACTTATCAGTAAGTTCTCAGTTGTCAAGTAAACTTCTAAGAATACGATTAACTCCGGCGACCAACTCCGGCCGGCGATCACCAATTAGGATCTTGTGAGTTGTTCTCAATTGGCAACTAAGAAGTCGACTAATCAGGGATCAACTCCGGCAACAAACAACTAAAAACATCTCAGTTGTTATCAGATGTCCACTCAATTAAGAAGACGACCAAATCCAACATACCACCAACAAATGAGAACTTTCCAGTTAGTTCTCATTTGTCAACTTAAAAGGCTACTAACTCCGGCCAATGACCAATAACCGAAAACTTCTCAATATTAAGAATATTGTTCTTAAATATTAGCTACTTTAGAAAATAAATATATAAAAATTACACAAACATTTTTTGTTTATATTATTAACGACAAAAATAAAATTGAAGATCAACTCCAACAAAAATAGATATGAGATGAATTTTTTGGTTTTAAGATAGAAACAAAAGTTAGCCACTTGTTTTGGGACGGAAAGAATAACATTTCAAGTATCAACATCAAGAAAAATTCCTACTTCTAAAAAAGTTAACCACTCTCTCTTCTACTTCTCACACGCTCTCTTAAAAATCCCTAGAAAAAACCTCTCCTTCTCTTTGTCTCTCCTTCAAATCTCTTCCCCACACCCAAAAATCCCTAATCCTCTCTTCCTTTCAAATCTTCACCTCTCCCACATTCATCTTTAGAGAGAGAGAGAGAAAGAGAATTTTCCATTTACAAAAATACTTTTGTTTGAGCATCAAATTTCTAATTTGGTATGAGGATTAATTTCAAGCAACATTTTCAAAATTTCAATTTTTTTGTTCTGTTTCTCTACTTGACGAATTGTTTAGATGAGCATATTCATGGCGGCGGTGGCGGAGGTGGTGAAGTTGTTTCCAGCAATGGTCATCTCAGTGACGGAGGTCATGTACATCAAGCAGCGGCATCTGCTTTACTACCGGGATGAGTTCGATGATCGCGACGAGAATGTTATCGTCGATCCTTCTCTAGTGTTCAAGAATCCTCGCCTACGGAAGATGTTGTTCAAATTGCTGGAGATCAAATGGTGATCGACGTGACTGTCGGAGGAGGAAGGCCGACGTAAAGAGGAGGAGATGTCAGAGTTATTTCCTTGGAAGGTTTTCAGATCTAGATCTGACATTTTTTGGTGGTCGGAGTTGGATGGGAAGGGGAGGGGATAAGTTTTCGGAGAAGGGGGAGGGGAGGATTCGCAGGAGAAAGTAGAGGGAGAGAGTATAGAGAGAGGGGCGTGGGAGTGTGTGTGGTGTGTGTGTTTTGTGTAGGTATAATCTGGGAGGGAGAGGCTTTATTTGGGGTATGGGAATTATATGGTTAGTTATTTTATAGTATAGGATTATGAGGTAAATATGATAGGTTGTTGTCTTAGAACGTAGATTAGGTTTTAGTAAGGGACTATGACGTAATTTTCTCTAATTACGATAGATTTACCATATAATCTCTCAAACTTATCAATTTTACCTCCTAATACAAGAAATATTTCATCTAACCATATAGTCCCTAGCTTAATAAGTACACTTTCCTTCTCATTTTACAAAGTTAACCCTTCCATCATTTTACTAATTCCATCCTCTTTATTAGTTTACTTTCTCTAACCACCATCACCTTAAGTCACCCCTCTCCATCTTCTCCGAGCAACAACTCCGGCGACTTTTTTTTTTTTACTCCGGCAACCGAACAACTAAGAACTTAACTTATTAGTAAGCTCTCAGTTTTTCAACTAAACTACTAAAAACACGATCAACTCCGGTGACCTCCAACTCCGACAACCTCTCCCGCGACCAAACAACTGAGAACTTAACTTATCAGTAAGTTCTCAGTTGTCAATTAAACAACTAAGAACACGATCAACTCCGGCGACCAAATAACTGAGAACTTATCAGTAAGCTCTTAGTTGTCAACTAAACTACTAAGAACACGATCAACTCCGGCGACCACCAACTACGGTGACCAAACAACTGAGAACTTATCAGTAAGTTCTCAGTTGTCAACTAAACTACTAATAACACGATCAACTCCGGCGACCACCAACTCCGACGACCAAACAACTGAGAATTTATCAGTTAGTTTTTAGTTGTCAACTAAACTACTAAGAACATGATCAACTCCAGCGACCACCAACTTCGGCGACTAAACAACTGAGAACTTATCAGTAAGTTCTCAGTTGTCAATTAAACTACTAAGAACATGATCAACTCCGGCGACCACCAACTTCATTGACACAAAAACTGAGAACTTAACATTAAGTTCTCAGTTGTCAAATACTCAGCAAACGATCAACTCCGGCGACCACCAACTCTGGCCGGTGACCAACTTTGATGGCCAACAATTGAGAACTTCTGAGTTGTTCTCAGCTGTTCACTGAACAACAACAAAAAACTTCTCATTTGTTTATTGAACAACAAAGAACATCTCAGTTACTTCCAGTTGTCAACTAAGAAAGCGAGCAACTCCGACAATGAACAACATCACTGAAACAATTGAGAACTTGTAAAAAAAATTCATTGTAATTCTTGTAATAAAAATAGACATTTAATGTGGCCTATTTCCTAATTTTCAACGCATTGGTATTATAAATGCATTTTATTAGGCTCTCTATTGTTCAGTAATCACGACCCATTCCGACGACTAACTCTAGTCGCAACCAACAATTGGGGCGTCGGTGTCTGCACAGAGTTATATAAGCTTACATAGGCATTGTTTTATATATCAAACAATGATGCATGATTTTAGACGAAAGAACCCACATGATGTACTTAATTTTTTTGTGCTTACTCAAGTTCAGAAGAAATGATAATTTAAATCTCTAGACTGTTCTCTATATTCAACTTCAGCTAGTTAGGCTTTTACCTTGTCATATTATGGATGGCTTTGCAAATAAAGTATACATTGAAATTTTCCTAGAAAAATCATATTCTACAACGTGGCTATTAATTGGATTTGAAAACAATGTTGGTTTGCTTCATTCAAAGTTAGAACCCTTTTCTCATTGGGATTTTTACCAATAAATCCTTGACATGGGGTGGAATTTACCAATAAAAACACACATTTTCTAAACTCGCCAAAAAGTCCTTTGGCCTGTTATAATAAATATCCCGACCTTTTCTCTCTCTCTCTCTATACGCACATTTTCTCAATCACGGTTTCTCTATTTCTCTCTCTATACACGCATTGTTTTGCCAAGCGAAGTCTCTTCTTCTCTCTTCCCAATCAAAACCTAGGGTTTCTGATCTCCCAAACTCCATTGATGTAGGTTTAAATCGATTTTACCAATAAATTCCTCCCGTCCTCATTCTCTCTCTATACGCTTAAGTCTTTCTCTCTCTCTCTCTCTATGCGCTTTTCTTCTCCCCAAAATTGTAGACGCCAATGTCGAATTCAACTAAGGCAGCGATTAAGCTGACCCAAGCATCTTCTATCAATTCGTCCCTCCTCGCCCGATGATTCCTACAGATCTACAATTTTACAATGTCGACGGAAGATGAGAAGTTGTTGAAGGAAGCGAAGAAATTGCCATGGGAAGATCGATTGGTACATAAGAACTGAAAGGTTAGGAACGACGCCAACATTGACCTTGCCGCTCTCTGTGACTCCATCTCCGATCCCAAGGATCCCCGCCTTCATGATTTTGGTTAGTTAGGATTTTTTTTTAGTTTTTCATTTTTGCCAATGTCGCAGATCTAGTTAACTTTATTTATCTTGTCAATCATTGTGTAATTGATGTGTAATGTTTGGTGCTACATTGGGGATTGTGTAAACAGTTTTCAATTTATGACTGTGAAATGAATTTCTCATTTTATAACTGTGAAATTATAAAATTAGTGATCGTACTGGGTTCCATATGCCAACTACTCTCTATAACTGAGAAATCAGTTTTCTCAGTTATTCATAGTAATCTAACTGAGAAAACAGTTTCTCAGTTGTTCAGAGTGTTATAACTGAGAAATCAGTTTTTATAACTAGAAATCAGTTATTATAACTGAGAAATCATTATGAAATTAGTTTTTATAACTGAGAAATCAATTTTTATAACTGAAAAATCGCCCATTTGTTCATAGTGTTATAACTGAGAAATCAGCTTCTCAGTTGTTCATAGTGTTATAACTGAGAAATCGCTTTTATAAGCGAGAAATCGGTTTCTCGGTTGTTCATAGTGTTATAGCGAGAAATCGCCTTCTCGGTTGTTCATAGTGTTATAACCGAGAAATCAATTTTTATAACTTAGAAATCATTTTTTATAACTGAGAAATCGCTTTTATAACCGAGAAATCATATAGCGAGAAATCGGTTTCTCACGTTCATAGTGTTATAACTGAGAAATCAGTTTCTCAGTTGTTCATAGTGTTATAACTGAGAAATCAGTTTTTATGACTGAGAAATCAATTTCTCAGTTGTTCATAGTATTATAACTGAGAAATCAATTTTTATAACTGAGAAATCAGTTTTTATAACTAAGAAATCAGTTTGAAATAAGTTTTAATACCTAAGAAATCATTTTTTATAACTTTGAAATTATTGTGAAATCAAATCATAAAAATGGGAAATTGAAAGATGTGATAATTAGTTTTTATAAATGTAAAATTACTATTGGTCAAATCATAAAGTTATAAAGTTGGTCTAATAATAGCCTAAGGACTTATTGGCGAATTTATTTGGTCTATAATAACCTAAGGACTTATTGGCGAATTTTGAAAATGTCAGTCCTTTAAGGTAGTATTTACTTGGCTGAAGGATGTATTGGTCAAAGCCTCTTTCTCATTTAGCTGTTTCTTGGATAATTGATTGGGTAAGAAGTGTCCAATTTACAGAAATCTGTTTGGGAGATCTTTTGAGCTGACCTTTATCTTCCAGCTTGACTGTTATGTTATTCTAACAATGGGAAGGTCCATTCTTCTGCATTTCCTTGCTTGTATATCTTAAGGTCTTGTAATTCCAAATCTATTGATAAGCTTTAATAGGTCTTGGCATATATTAGCTCTCTTTGATTGGATGGGCAGGTGACCATTAAACATAACTTGTAAGAATGTTGCCGGAGAGTTTCAGATCTGAGAAATAGACCGGAGATCTGACGACGTTGCTGCTACTTGAATGGCATTGTTGGTGGTTGGCGTTGAGAAAGGGAGGAGGTGTGTTGCCAGAAGTAGGAAGGGGATATGGTCGCCAGAGTTTTGGGTGATCGGAGGTGGGAGAAGTATTTTGGAGGAGACTATCGTCAAAAGTGAGGGAGGGAGGGTTTCGCTGGAAGCGGGGGAGGGAGGGATTCGCCGGCAGTAACGGGAGAGATGGAGTAGAGAGAGAAAGTGAGTGTGTGTGTGAGAGAGAGAAGGTGTGTGTTTGTCTGTATTGTATGATAGGGCGGACTGAGGACTACATGGTTAATTTATTTTTGGAGTAGGACTATAAAGTAGAATTAATAATTTCATGTATAAGGACGTAGATTAGATTATTTTGAGGGACTAGAATGTAATTTTCTCAAAAAATAAATAAAAATTGGATGGTTGTTGAAAATCATTGGGTGCACTTGCACCCATCACCCATCATGATGCATGTAAATCCGCCTTTGGACTGATCTGACACGAGGGTGGCATAGAAAAGCTTATAAACCTGTTTGATATTTGCTATATCAATGTGTAGAAGGCAATATTTACCGACATTGAATGCTCGTATTATTTTTTGATTTAACGATTCGTATTTGGGCAATAGAAGTTGGGGCCAAGTTAAAGATGGCTTAAGGAAACTGTCCTAAACTCGTAAACAAGGCCAGCGTGCTATTTGATTCTAATTCATTTATTCATGTAAATTAAAAACAATAGTTTAACTATGTAAACTAAAAAGCCCGTCTAGCTCAGTTGGTAGAGCGCAAGGCTCTTAACCTTGTGGTCGAGGGTTCGAGCCCCTCGGTGGGCGATTTTTCCATTTTCTTTTACACCAATCCTAGAGCAAAAATCTTCAAAAAAGATGTTATTTTGTTTTTAATATTAGGACTCTCATTTCTCTTTACTGCCTTGAAATGGTTTTTAAGTCTTCAACACTAATTGATTTATCTTTAAGTCTTCCACTAGTTGGTATCAAAGCTTCGTTCGTTTTAGGAAGAATGATACGTGAAAAAAGGTCACTGTGGGAGAGACCTACGAACGTGAGAAGGATGTGATAGAGCAGCGTATCGCACGAGTCGTAGATCAACATACATCTGATCCCGAAAAGCTTAGTATGAATCTGACTTTTTTTCGAATCTTCAAGTCCAGAAGTTCTTGTCGATTGTTCAAAACCTCCTATATTTGACGAGTGTCATTGTGAAATTTGTCCGGTGGTGACATCCCATCATATTCGTGTTAAAACTGTTAGAGATAAAGAAGGAGATTCACCAAATATTTAGTTACCTAAGTTGGTATACTTTCAGTAACTACAGTATGCCCTTCTCTTTGCAGCATTCAATCGCTCCTGTGAACGTTTCCTCAAACTCATACCTATACTTGAATCCTGTTTCCAGTAGCTTCTTCGACGAGATCATATACGTCTTAGACCCCGCCAACTCCGTAGAATAACTGTATATATATACAATCAAAAACAAAGAATTTAATCAATTAAAACCAAAAAAAAATATAAATGCATTAGTAACAAAACCATTGCTAGCATTACTACTCACTCGGTCCGTGTAGGTGTTTTGAGTTCAGGATATTTGGCAGATAGAAAATAAGCCAACTTATCCATGTCCGTGTCAAACGCGTTACAAATATACCTCCCTTTTGCGCTCGGATACTCAAACAGATGGATATGTGCACTTGCTACATCATCTACATGTACAGTTCCGCAACTAGGCAAACCTGGTTTTTCACCTGCAGGTATTACAAAATTTTGATACAACATATACAAGACCTCGTCTGATACACAATCGTTATAATGCACTTTTTTAAAACATCGCTTCTCTTAGAACGCTCCTTTTCTCTTTGGTAAACAATTCCAAGTATCAGTTTTCCTTATATCTCAAGTTAAAACGCGCTATTTATAAGATAAAAACACTCCAACATTGAGCGTTCTCAAATGAAAACGCAGCACCAGAGAAACCATAAGCATGGCGGATCTGGGGCTTTGCAGTCGAGCAGTCCAACTTATATAGTACTATCAGAGTACCAGTTACATCTATAATAATAAGGTTTGTCGGACTGTTGTACAGTCAGATTGTTGCACAGGCCTCAAATTCTAAGCATGACATATCATCATGGATGTGAATTTGATAGTAGCAGCAAGAGGGTAAAAAGATTATCAACATACCAAAAGCCATAGGCATGGTGACGCGAACGGATTCAGGGCAGCTAGAAGAAAAGAAAGGTCCTTGAATAAAAGTTGGATTAACCGAAACAACATCAAATTCATCATATTTCTCCCCAAACTCTAAGACAGCCTTCTCGGTCAACGTCTTAGAAACCAAGTACGGTCCACCGAAATTCTTAACATGAGCTCTAACAAAATCGACATCAGTCCACGAGTCCTCGTCCACCACGTCATTAATATCCTTGCCACTAAACACAACTGCTGCTATACTAGAAGTGTGAACAAATCTTTTCACCGTCTTTGAGTTTAAACATGCTTGTAATATGGATTTAGTCGCGTTTAAGGCTCTTTTTGTTACTATTTCCTCTGCTTCTTTGCCTGTGATAATGTCCATTGGATGAGCTACGTGGAAGACTCCGATGCATCCGGTTATGGCTGGTTCGAAGGTTTTTGGATGTTCGAGATCAGCGTTGAATATCTTCAGTCTTGTTGATGCACCTGGTAGGTTTGTTAGGTAGCAAATATCTTTGCTCAAGCCTAAAAAAAAAAATGGAAATAGAGAAACTTAGTCGAGGTGTTCAGTTACCCGTTCATGTAAAAGCTTAATCCGTTAAACAGAGACTCAACTAACTATGTACATCAAATCTTAACAAGAAAACAAAGAATTTAATGAGAAAACAAAAATCCATAATAAGAAGGTTGTAGTTGACTAGTCAAATTATTTAAGAGATGTGTTTATTTGTTTGTTCATTCATTATACTACGATGAATTTACACTACACTATTCCCTCGTTTAGAAATGTGAAACTTATTCTGAGACGGATCAATAATAAGAAAAACGCGACACTTATTATCGAATATGGAGGGAGTATATGAATAGAAAGTACCTCTCATAGTAGTATGAACAGAATAACCAGAATCAAGGAGCTTCATGATCAGCCTTGATGCCAAAAAACCGGTTCCTCCTGTCACACATACTGTTCCTTTACTCTCCATCTCTCTCTCTCTCTCTCTCTCTCTCTCTCTCTCTCTCTCTCTCTCTCTCTCTTTCTCTCTCTGGTTCAGAGGTTAAAAAGGAAAAGGCTTAGAGAAAGAAGATGGAAGAAGGAAAATTTTAAGAGAAGAAAATAATGGGTGGATAAAACAAGAAGGCTGCTTGGATAAAATTAAGGTCAACTTAAAATGACAAACATTATATGTTGTCTTTCACTTGAAATTAAAAGATTGAACTTTGCATAACGGCATCTGTTTTTTACAATGACCTGGTTAGCTAAAGACCAAATTTGTCGGCCTGTGATGCGTCTTTATTATTAGACTTTAATTTTTTTTGTATGCATATCAAAGATCAAACATTGGATGTAAGCTGTCAAAAATCGGTCTAGTTCGTTTCTGGACGAGAGAACTATGCTAATACGGATTTGGGGCATGTACAGTTTGTATAGTATTTAGTAACATGAATTACTCCCACAGTCCCTAAATAAATGACAAAAAAAATATATTTCAAATTTGCTCATTATCGATTTATCAAGAGTAAATTTGAAATGTTTTTTCATATTCATTTAGGGGCGGTGGTGGGAGTACATTTATTCGGAAAGTTGTGCAGTCTCTAGTCTCTGACCGTATCGATTCAAAGGGCAGGCATTATTTATAATATCAGGATAGTAAAATTATCAAACCTTTTAAAACCACCAACCTTCCATATAACCCAATTGTTCACATCGCCATTCTTCTCTTCCTCCTCCTCCAAGACGTCAGTCACACCTCCGGCAAATTCACCACCAACAACCCCCCCCCCCCCCACATCTCTACTCAATTCCTCGCAGACGATTTCTTCATCCAAAGTCCGATCATTCATATTAGACCGAAATTTTATTTCGGACAGTCTTGACCAATCTACTCGTTCCTCTGGTCTAAAATACGGTACAAAATAACTTACTTTGAGATTATTGGATAGTTATATTTTAACAATTGAAATAGGGTAATTATTTAAAAAAATAATACTCCCTCCGTCCCTAAAAATTTGTTTCATTTAACTTTTTTGTTGAACTTTGACCACAAATTTATGAAAAATTAATCATGTTCATGAAATTCTAAAAGTTGTTGTTGATAATATTATTAATGGTGAATCAATAGGAATTTTAATTTAGAATTTCATGAACATAATTAAATTGTCATATATCTGTGGTCAACGTTCAACTAAAAAGTCAAATGGGACAAACTTTTATGAGCGAAGGGAGTACAATATTCATGTAGAAAGTGTTCCAGTTATCTCTCACTTTAAATGTAGATAATTATTTATTTTGGGACAACTTCCCCTCAAATACCTAATTAAATAGAAATGATCGAAAATTTATTATGATCTAATATACTCCCCCCGTCCCACCTCAAGGTTTCACCTTTTTCTTTTGGGCCGTCCCACTTCAAGGTTCCCTTCCTTAAATGAAAAGTTTTCCATATATTTATACCCCTATCATCTCCATATATTTACAAAAAATCATTCATTATACCCTTATAAAATTAACATATTTACAAAAAAACCAATTATTAACTTACTATTCCTCCCACTCATTCTTCCTCTTATTAAATATTTTTAACTTTTACATTCTCTCTCCTATTCCCTACCACACATTTAACTTTTACATTCTCTCTCCTTAAAAAAATTTCTACCCACTTTAATTTTTTTTTTTTTAAAAAGCGTGTAAACCTCAAGGTGAAACCTTGAGGTGGGACGGAGGGAGTATAATACTGCATTCATTATTATATTCGCTTATATGTAAACATAATACTGGTGTAATATTATAAAAATAATATAATATATGAAGAAAATTCTCGAACATTAGGGCAACTCCAATGGTAGTCCTAAAATCTAATTTTGATACTCATTTTGAAGTCCTTGCATCTCCAATAGGTAAAATGTTGAGTATCAAAATTTGATTAAGTCCTTACCAATATACCATATTTAGGACTTTGCTTAGTACAAAAGGGTGAAGGAAACTCGCGTGTGAATTGGTGTTTGGTTGAAAATGGGAGGAGACATTGGAGGGACAATGTCTGTGGCTTTCTCATCTAACATTTATCACAATCAAAAAACCCCACCCACCCACTTAATTCAACCCCCAACCGTCTATTTCTCCTTATCCTTCACTTCTTTGTTGACTACTTTAATTTCTTTTGACCACTTTTGCTTTTTTTTTTTTTTGTCTAGATTCGTGAAAAATGATGGACTCAAACTGTCTATATATCATTTGCTACTTCATTTTTTTTTCCATACACCCTTCTTTCATTTTCTTTCTGCATTTGTTCTACTTCTTTTTTACTTTATTAAAAAATTTAAACAATTTCAAAAATGGCAGCAAAAAGATTAGAGGGTTGGAAAGTATGTGAAGATGAATTACTCTGTCAAGCTAAATTGATAGTTGGAGGTGATCCTGAATTTAGAGTCAACCAAAAGATGCAACTATGTGGAAAAAAATTCATAGTTATTATGATTTACATTGAACGGGAGGTGAGCGAGATAAAAAAGGTTGCAACTCACGTTGGAAAAAAAAAAAATCAAAAGAATGCATGATTTATAGTGCATCTTTAAATTTGGCTGAATCGACTCAATCATCCGATGCAGTTGTACGACGAAGATACGCTTCTCCATAAACAGCATAAATAGCTCGAGAGAACCTCTTAAGAATCTCTATGCTCGTTGATTCAACTATACCCCAAGTGTCGAAAAAAAGACCTGTTACTGTACCGTATGCTAGTTGCCTTATAGCACATGCCACCTTCTGTATCGTAGAGAATTCAGGTCAGCCGGTGGCATCAGACTTCTGAATGAAATAGTCATCATAGTTAGTAATCTCACTCATAATCTTTTCACATAAATGTGTATGCATTCTAAAGCGATGGCAAAATGTACTCGGCGAGTAAGTACATGTATTGGCAAAGTATTGGACATGGAGCAAGGCATGCGCACTCTCTCTTTGACGCCGTATGTAACTCCGGCCAGGCACAGAACCGCCCCATTGTGACGATTCTTCATCAGCTTTTTCTTGCTCGACATTGAATAAAGACATCATTACCAACGAACAACGACGCTTAGTTTTATCATCTCGATTATGCTTTGTTATTAAATTACATAATCTATCCATTAATCAAGCAAAGCAAAAGGATAGAAAGATTGAAAATTATAGGACTTGTGGAATTTTTTTTATGAGGGATGATGATTGTGCAGAATATACTCCTCCTTGATTCTATTTATTGACAATTTTTGCTCAGAATAGATAAATATTTTTAAAAAAATCAATTAATATCCTATTAAATAATGCGGGGCCCACGAAAATTATTGGTGAGATATTAATTTTTTTGTAGGAGATAGTGATTTAATTTTTGATTTAAATTTATTTCAATTTTTATATAATTATTTATAAAATTTTACCTTTTATTAAAAAATAATTAAAATAATTATTATATTTCGACATTATTTATAAAATTTTATTTTTTGATAAAAAATAACTAATTAAAATAATTATTATATTTCAAAATTATTTATCATATTAAAAATATTAATAAAATTATTAACTTAAAAATACTAATTTGATATCTAATTTTTTATACCCATTATTAAAGATTTTTTTTTGGTACTTATGCAAATAGTAAATAGTGTTTACGAGTTTTGATACCCTTATTACTAGGAATACTATTGGTCCTATTGGAGTTGCCCTTATAACAACTTTTTTTTTTTTTTAAATCGATTAGTTTTCCTTAAATTTATTTAAATTAAAATTTGATCGGAGAATCTTGAAGTATGAGCAAAACGTCACAGCTGATGCTGCGAGAAGGTCAGCAGATAATTTTCCCTTTTAATAATTAGCGTAAAATACACATATCGTATCTCCATTATGTTGACGTAATAATTGGGTTTTCACAGGTCCATGTCAACGGCTGCTTTCATTTTACTTGGTCAACATTAGACTAAGTCAAGGCTCTATTCTTGGACACTTTAGCCCTTCCATGATTTCGGTAAATTGTCGCCGCTTACAATTGGGTATTCGTAATATGTACCCGTGTACTCCCTCTGTCTCGGATTTAAGTGCACATTTTAATTTTTTTTACGTGTAAATTAAGGAGGGAGTATTATATTGAAAGTGTTGTTAGTGTGAAAGTAAAATAGGAGAGAGAATGAGTAGAGGGAATAGTAAATTATAATGGTGTTGTGAGTATAAAAATAATGTAGGAGAGAGAATGAGTGGAGGGAATAGTAAAGATTCATTTCCATTTTAGGAAATGCGCACGTAGATTTGGGACGCCCAAAATGACAAAATGCGCACGTAGATGTAGGACGGAGGGAGTAGTTGGTATGTTTTAAATCGTGATTTGAGATCGAGAAATAAATGAACTAAATCAATTATTTTAGTTTGTTTTGATTTTCAAGTATTAATATTTCAATTCGATCTTAAATAAATATTGGCAAACTATATGGTTTGTAATCTGATTCTCGGCGAACCAAACTAAATCAAATCATGGTTTGAAATCGCGAGATCGAACCACCAAATCGAACAACAACAAGACCAAATTGTCAAATCAAACCAAATTACATAAATTAATCTTAATCCCGTTTTGTATCTTAGTTAATATTTTCGTATATTTATTAATATTTAATGTTAGATTAATAAAAAACCTACATTAAATAGACTAGTTTTAATCCCATTTTGTATCTTATTTAATATTAATTTAATAATTTGTTATAACCAAGTTTTCTACACGATCTAGTCACTCTCTTCGTCCGACTTTTCGCTTAAACACCCGTATCTTTTGCTTTTCTTCTGTGATCACGAAAAATTTAAGCAAATCTAATCATTAGTCGCGTTCTTAATCGTGATTCGAACCATAATCTAAAACATAGATTTGAACCACGATCTGCATCGCGATATAAAACCGTGATTTAGACCAAATAATTGAATAGCAGTTTGAACCAAACTGAATCAAACCATAGCGGTTTGTGATGTAATCCGGTCCAAGAAATATTTGACAAAGTCAAATATATTAATTATTTTGTATTTTAATTAGTATTTTAGGATTTTTATTTGATTTTGTTTCCTATTTTGAAGTGTTTTAATTAGGATTGTTTTGCTTTTCCTTTTCCAAGTAGGATTGTTTTGCTTTTCCTTTTCCAAGTAGTTTAGGGTTTTGTTTAGAGTATAAATACTCTCTTACATTGTTTGCTTTAGGAGACTTTTGAATTATTGAATTAAATTGAATTGCTTTGCAATTGAAGGTTTTTACCTTGAAGCTTTTTAGCTTGTTCCTTGAATTTCTTAGAAAGTTCTTGACTGAGTCTTAATTGACTTAATAGGTCTTAATTGATCTGCAGAAGATTATCATCATCTTGGTGATTCTCTTGTTCAAATCCTAGTTCATTGATTTGAATTAGGTCAAATAGTTGTTGATTCAATTATTTGCCTATCCGTTTTATTATTCTGCTGCAACCCGTTTACATCAGTTGGTATCAAAGCGAAGGACGATCCAAGGAAGATCCGAAGAAGATGGCGAACAACAATGGAGGTCAAAGTCAAACCCCATATATGGGTATACTCAATAGTTTTCTGACGTTTGCTCAACAACAGAAACTTTATTATCTAGATTTGATGAACATGAAACGATTTAAAGCGAGATATATATGAGCAAAGTTTTTCGGAGTTTTCTTTGGAAATCATATTCAAGCGGATGCAGAACGAAGGAGGTGTCAACGACATAGAGAGGATTCCAAATATTATTCCAATGTCGATTTCTTTCTTGCGAGATATCCAAAAATTGACAACGAAAATATCGGGTGAATTAAAGCGTACGGAGGAAGAAAATCGCATTGTCGTTGAAGAAATTCTGTCCAACAAGAAGATCTGTTGAAGAAGAGGTTATTTGTGAAGTCAAAGAAGATTCGAGCATTGTTCGGAGTTTGTGATGATTTTATTACTTCAAATATTATAGTACCTCGATAATGTCCTAGTTGAATTCAAGGAGAAAGAAGAGGTTGGTATTGATTGTTCAAAACCTCCAATTTTTGATGAAAATTTGGGTGTTGTTCACAACAAGGAAGAAGTTAATTTTGAAAATTTATTGATCTTTGTTGATCAAGGGGAGGAAGGGTGGAAGATCAACACAAGGAGGATGGAATAATTTTATATCGGGAAGAGATCATCTTACGTCAATATGTGCTTAAAAAGAAGATTTATTCGAAATATATTTTTAAGTGGGACGGCACTTTCCAAAGATCGAACGAGGATTCGGGCGAATCCTTTTTCAAGTGGGGGTGAATGATGTAATCCGGTCCAAGAAATATTCTCGACAAAGCCAAATATAGTAATTATTTTGTATTTTAATTAGTATTTTAGGATTTTTATTTGATTTTGTTTCCTATTTTGAAGTGTTTTAATTAGGATTGTTTCTTGTTTTTTCCTTTTCCAAGTAGAATTGTTTTCGCTTTTCCTTTTCCAAGTAGTTTAAGGGTTTTGTTTAGAGTATAAAACTTCTCTTACATTGTTTGCTTTAGGAGACTTTTGAATTATTGAATTAAATTGAATTGCTTTGCAATTGAAGGTTTTACCTTGAAGCTTTTTAGCTTGTTCCTTGAATTTCTCTAGGAAGTTCTTGGCTGGAGTCTTAATTGGGACTTAATAGGTCTTAATTGATCTGCAGTAAGATTATCATCATCTTGGTGATTCTCTTTGTTCAAACGCCCTAGTTCATTGATTTGGAATTAGAGTCAAATAGTTGTTGATTCAATTATTTGCCTTTATCCGGTTTCCTATTATTCATTGCCGCAACCCGTTTACATCGGTTTGTTCAAGTTACTGTTTGAATTTTTCATGGGTTCGGTTCGATTCGATTCGATTTGAAATTTTCTCCAAATCGGGACATTACTAGTGGTTCGGTTCATAAATTCTCGCAAATTGAACCAAAGCCTAGACCATTTACGCTCCAAGTAATATGGACTTATTTTGAGATTTACTGAATTTTAAAGGTTTTTTTTTTCAAAGTGAATGATTTTTTTTACATTAAATTTCTTTAAAAATGAATAAATATTTTTAAAAAATATTTTATGGCCAAATAATTTTTAATCAATTTTTCCACATTTTTATTTTGCAAAACTAATAGTTTAAAAATGAATAGCAATAATATATATACTCCCTCCGTCAAAATATAATTTTTAGTTGGAAATAGAGATTAAAAAAATGTTGGTTCAAGAGGGGTAGGTAGTAGGAGTTGTGAGTATAAAGAGTGAGGAAGACTAAACGAAACAGATGCGATGCGGCTAGAAAAGAGCTGGGTCAATAGATAACTTCTTTGGGCGTAAAGAGAGAGAAAGTGGATTATAGATAATGAGTGTCAAGTTTGTTTTGAGTGTGAAAGTGAGTGTTATTAAATAAAACATTTCAATTTTTTTTGAGTTGTCCTATTTTGAAGTGGAATATTCAAAAGCCAAAATTTAGGGAGAAAGCGCCGCTTTCTCCATAAGTTGATGGAGAAACGGGTTACGGGTAGATCCAGTAACGCTTTTGAAAAGCGATATCCAGAGAATTTTCAGTATTGGCCCTCCACCTTGGCACACGTAATATTTGTTACTTCCTGGATACTCGATCTTAAAGGTTATGGATATCCGCAACCCCTTTGTTCATGATATCCAACCTTTTGAAAGGATATCAGGAAATTTTGTATTGGCCGCTGACCTTGGCTCGTGGTTGCTCGGATATCGGTCTCGAAGGTTTATGGATATCAGTAACCCTTTGTTCATGATATGCGAACCTTTTGAAAGGATATCCCGGAAGTTATGTTAGAATGGGACCAGCACATACTCCAAATCTATATTCGAAACCTGATGAAATGTATGTCCGTAAAACAAGGTTAAAAGTATATCAGGAAACAAGAAGTGAAGGCCGCTGACGGTAAAGTTAGTATGTGTTGGTCTCATTCTAACATAACCACATGTATCATGATCAAAGGTTACGAATATCCCGGAGTCTTTGAGAGCGATATCCGTAAGTTTTGAAAAAATGCGTTTCTCCCGTAAGCTTATGGAGAAGCGCATTTCGGGAGAACTACTTTCTATTCGAAATGACAAAATATACTAATTCGAGTGAAACAGGAGGAAGTCTATATACTCCACTCCGAGCCTTAAAATTGATGTTATTTGCTTTTTTGAGTACAATTCCACCCAAATGGCTTGATACTTCCCAAAATGGAAAAAAATCTTTACTATTTACCTTACTCATTCTCTCTCCTATTTCACTTTTACACTCATGACATTTTCTCTACCTAGCGTAACCACTCATTCACCTATATATTTAATTTTTCGTACTCACAAACATTTTTCTTTCACTTTTTCTATAAAAAACACTTCCTTAAATTGTCAGCGTCTTTCCGGAAATTTGAGTATCGATTTTGGTGGAGACGGAGGAGTATATCTTTGCAATTAAACTTAA